>JAVYIG010004267.1:0-167523 GCA_035222895.1 Strongylocentrotus droebachiensis | reverse complement strand
TTATTCTTTTTCCTCTTCTTTCTTTCCTTTTAGATTTTCTTTCCCTCTCCCTTCTCTCTCTTATTTATTTTTTTGGCGGGGGGTAGGTAAGAGCCTTTCGCCCTTCCCCCGTTTCCCTCTTTCCTTCTTCCTCTTCTTTCTTTCCTTTCATATTTTCTTTCCCTTTCCCTTTCCCTTCTCTCTCTCTCTTATTTATTTTTTGGCGGGGGGGGGATGAGGAGGAGGCAAGAGCCCTTCGCCCCCCCCCCCCCCCCGTTTCCCTCTTTTCTTCTTATTCTTCTTTCTTTCCTTTTATCTTCCCTTTCCCTTTCCCTTTTTTCCTTCTCTCTGTCTCCCCCATCAACATAGTAATAACGAAAGAGACCACTCTGTAATCAAGACGGCGTAAATATTCATAATTGAATGACACACGCCCTTAAAACTAAAACAACAACAACAACCATTCCCATTTTATTTAATACATTTTCGATATACTCAAATTGGGAACTATTACCTTCTGTCCCAGATCCTCATTTTAAACGACTGATGCGAAAGACTAGTCGACGCACCCTTTCGAGAAAAGCCCCCCGCTTTTATCGAAAGGGTGTGTTAAAACGGTACTCTGCTCTCAACGCACCCTTTCGAGAAAAGCCCCCCCCCCCTCTCTTTTATCGAATAGGTGCATTGAGCACACCACACCGCGCCGCACCGCACCACACCCTTTCGATGAAAGCTTTTTTAACACACCCTTTCGATAAAAGCGGGGGGGCTTTTCTCGAAAGGGTGCTACATGTTTGTGATTATTTCTCTATTTATATGTTGACATTTCTCCTCAGCCTGAATGCTATTCACGATGGCAAAGAGGCAGAAAACCGGAGCGATGACTGAACCCCTGAGTGATGTCACACCAAGTGAAAGGTACAGATATGTTTAGCATACCGGTAATAGCATGTGGTACATGTATAATTGTTAACAATTGGCACTGGTCACAGAATGCCAATGACTGATTGAGAGAGATCATATATTTCTTCGAAAAGTAATTCAGGTTAATTTTTTATAAAATGTCATGTGAATTAATGCTTTGTAGTAATAATAATCGATTGTCAATAAATGTTATGAAACAAGAAAAGTAAATGGAAATTAATTTAATTTTTAAAAATCATCTCATAGGGAAATAATTTAAATAACTAACACCAACCCTCAAGGATATAACCAAGCTTTTTATTGGTATGTACACTCAAAATAAGAATTTTGAAGCACAAATTAATCAGATGAAAGGAAGTTCCGGGGTTCAATAATGAAACTCGACTCGCCTCTGATTCATTTGTGATTCAAAATTGTTCAAGATGAAAGGAAGTTCCGAGGTTCGCCAGATAAGGAAGGGTTTAATCATTAAACTAGACTCATCTCTGATAAATTTGTGTTTACAAATTTTCATGATGAAAGGAAGTTCGGAGGTTTGCTAGATATTTAAGGGTTTAATCATGAAACTCAACTTACCTCTCATTCATTTGCGTTTCAAATTAAATTCTTCAAAACGGAAGGAAGTTTCAAGGTTCGCTATAGATATAAATAAATAAAATATGTGTACAATGTATACATGTATATAAGAGAAAGCCCCTTGAATACTGCCAGCTCACATACTCGTGTATAATGGAAATGAAGAATTGTTAACTCTGCTAAATAATGATTTCACATACCAGTGGCATGAAATATAAAGCAGGAAGGAATTGAAATTTTACTAGAATATTTTGTTCGACTATTCACTTAGTGAATTATTTTGTTAGATTATTCACTTAGTGGAATTTGTGATATAAACAAATAAAAGGCTTGATTAGGCCATGTAAAATTGATTACATGTTGATCGTCCGGATTTTTTGAAAAAGAGGAGGAGGGTGTACCATGTTATTTGATATTTGATATTTCAAAATGGCCGCTCAAAATGGGCCGCTCGGTACATTTTCCCTGACAGTCGAGGCTATTTTTTTTCAAGATGGCCGCCGACAATTTTTTTTTTTTAAATCAGAAATAGAGCCATTTTAGCAGTGTTTTTCATGTTTTTTTTTCTTTCAAAAAAAAAAAAAAAAAAAAAGAAATTCAAAAAAATTTCAAAAAAAAATAACAAATAACAAAAAATAGGAGGCGGCCCCCAAAAAGGAAGTGGGCGGGGACGATCAACATGAAATCAATTTTACATGGCCTTAGCTGTGTAATATAACTAAGTATAATATGTTTTAATATTGTGCTTTTTCATTCTAGCGGTCAAACATCGAGTCAAGCACATGGATTTGATGACGTCATCATCAAAGTAGCAAATGCTATATCAGATGATGGCGATTTAATGAAACTTGGTACTGAGCTGGAAGTCCGGATTCATGATATCAACCGGGCATTAGCTACCAATTGGGCTGGAGGTAAAAAGACATGGCATGGTAACGTGATGATGCTCCAGAACTGGGCAGAGACGGTCGAATCATCCAAGCGACTTCCAATTCTTAGAGCTGCTCTCAAAAACGCAGGCTTACGAGAAGTAGAAGAGACATGTTTCACGTCAAGCGGCTGCAGTGGTAAGCTTCCCTTTATAACTTATATGAAAGTACTTATAAACCAACTTGATTACTTATCATATGTGATACGGAGATGTGAAATGGTCTTGCCGCACATTCACTTGATCAGCTCTCTGTCTTCGCCTACAAACTGGCTCAAGTACGGTTATCCCGGTTCGAAACTGAGTAAGGTCTTTCGAATGGTGACATTAAAGGGCGGTCCCCAGACGTAAATAATATTTTTTGATTGATACATAAATGTAAACAAACAATAACACACACTTTTTTCAATAGTTTTTTGTATTTATTCCAAACAATACAAATCAATCTTAGAAATAGAATACGGTTGTTTTTCCTTGACATGAATTCAGAACATTTTCATTACATAGATTGTACAATCGATGAAAAAAAAAATGAAATCAGTTGTAACATAAAACAAATAACCCCATCCAACCAAACACACTACTACCCCCCCCCCCCCCCCTCCCCCCCCCCCCATGCGACACACGCACCACCCGAGTCGACCCGACCACTGTTCCTAGCCCCCTCAGAATACCCCAAATTGGAGCGACAGACAAACAGAAACGATCTATTTGAAACATTTTTTTAAAATCATTTAAACAAGCAAATTTAGTTTTCATTGATTAAGCCTTTACTGAACCCTTATTATCAGCAGAACCTGTTTACGGTACGCAAAAACAACAATACGGTATCAACTTACTCAGCAGTGATTTCAAACCAATTTAGTCTGTATCTAATTTACTTACTTATATCATTAGTTTGCAATAATGCTCTTGTCTTTTTCCTCAGGTGACGATGAGGCGATGCCAAGTGACATAACAAGGTTAAGAGAACAACTGAAACGTAGATATCGCAAGAAATTTGGTCGGATCAAAACATCGCCTGTGAACCCTGCGTCACGAACATGGCTTCAGCACATCTATGTCAGTCTCGTCTTGATGTTGGGATTGGAAGGGGAAAAGGAGGAGTCAATAGATTATGATGGGTTGTTTAAATTCATCAAAACTGACACACCGACAGGTTTTGTAACACGATTGGCTTTCATTGGAGAAGCTGGTGTAGGGAAATCAACGCTGTTTGCTAAGATAGCTCTTGATTGGGCTGAGGGTAAAATTCTTCAAGAAATCAATCTGCTTTTTCTTGAATCATTTCGAGAGATTAAAGAGAGCGGATTCCTTGGGGATACTGTCATGGGCCATTTCCCAGATGACTCAGAAATAAAAGGGGAACGGATTGATGACTATATCAGAAAAGATCAGAGAAAAGTCCTTATCTTATTGGACGGACTGGACGAGGCACGAATCGACATCAAGAAGCCAAATCGCAATGACGCTATCGTATCGATCGTAAGAGGAGAACGATTCATTGATACCCCGGTTGTCATCACAACCCGTCCTTTTGGAGCAGATCAGATCAAGAGCATCATGACGATTAATGAGCACTACACGTTTGGTAAGGTTAAGGGCTTCACAAAGAAAAACGTGTCAACATACATCAACAACTTTTTCAAAGATGATTCTGATTCTGCATCGAGCCTCATCGAGTTCATTGATACAAACCATGTGGTTTCTGAGTACATGGCACCCTTCCCGATATTCTGCTGTATGCTATGTACCCTGTGGAAAACGCCGTCTGGGCGAGAAAATATTCAGACAATGGAAACATTCTCGCAACTCTTGAAGCGTCTTGTATTTTCACTACAAGAGCAATACTCTTCCAAATCAAATGAATTAGAAGAGGGCTATGAAAGCCGCATGAACAAAGCTGGTGAAAGTATGAAAGAGATTGCTTGTATCGCATTTAAAGGTCTGTTGGATAAACAGTTCATCTTTGATGAAAAAGCATTCGGCTTATGCAC
The DNA here is from genome assembly GCA_035222895.1 of Strongylocentrotus droebachiensis. Classification (NCBI taxonomy): domain Eukaryota; kingdom Metazoa; phylum Echinodermata; class Echinoidea; order Camarodonta; family Strongylocentrotidae; genus Strongylocentrotus; species Strongylocentrotus droebachiensis. The sequence continues at coordinate 163,119 of JAVYIG010004267.1, read as the reverse complement.
AGAGGCTGCAATGATTGCATGCGAGGTCGGGATTCTTAGCAAGGAAATAAGGCCAGCACCCTTGCAAATCAGGGAAAGTCAGCGAAAGCAATTCATCAAAGAATTCTCTTTCCCTCATAAGTTACTGCAGGAGTACATAGCAAGTTTCTACCTTGCATCACTGTTCCACGAAGATCGTCAAGAATTCAACAGAATCCTGGCAGAAACTCTTTTAGAAGACTACAAGGAATTCAGATATGTCTTGTACTTCACTGCAGCTCATGGAGGTGATGTAGGAAAGTCGGTCCTAGAAGCTCTATGCAAGAAAGTTGGTGACATAGAATTCATCATTGAGGTTGCTTTTGAATGTCATGATTCAGAAGCCATTGATCCTGTCAGGAATCTTTTGAAGACAAAGACAGATCTTTTGTTAGATCATCCAATCGCTGCATATGTCTTCACACTGGAGTCAATAGGGAAAGAAGTAGTAAGTTCTGTGAATATAGAATTATAGACGTAGCTAATTTTTGTTTATCTAGTTGAGAAATGTCATTTGTTGAGCCTGATATATGCAATCTTACTATGAAGGAAATACAAATACAAGAGACCTACACAATGTATTGTCTGTTTGTCTGTTCTACTGACCGATCATCATTTAGAACCTGCAATGTTCTCCTGTTGTTATTGGGTATTATAGCAGGCTGCAAGGTGTAATTTTAGTCTCATACAAGAGGGAGAGTCATATCATCGTTTGCCTCTTCCTCATATAAGTGTAAACTTGACTTTCTTTAACCCTATTTAGCCCGGGCTATTTTGAAACTGCATAGCCCAGGGGGGGGCTTCTCAGGCCCCCCCCCCCTATGATCTCGGCCGTGAAACGCCCGATCGCCGCGAAAATTTGCATACATGTCAAGTGAAGTGTATAGACTACTATGGTAATTTCAATTTTTTGAAAAATGCACTCATTTGCATATTTATGGTAATTTATGCAAATAAGGTCATCAAATTCACATTTTTGCCCATAAATCAGACATTATTCATATTTAGGCATTCTTTCTCACTACATATATTTGTTAGACCATTGAGAATAATAATACAACACAAAAAATTAAAAACCAGGGTTATTCCTTATGTTATCTATTGTTTTGATAATTTCTTATGTATTTCTTTGTTTTTTTAACTTATGTATTTTATTGTTTTTGTTGTTTTATTTCATTTCCAACTATAATTCAACTATTTTGACCCCAAAATAAACACCTAAACTATAAACAAGACCAAATAACCAATGTTTTATCTCATTATTTGAAAAATGAGATTTCCATATGTTTTGTACACAAATCACAAAAATGAGCGATTTTCGGGCTGACATGCAAAGACAAAACGACACGTGACTTTGTAACGGTAGGTCCGATTTTCGAAAAATTTCTTTCAAAAGATGCGCAAGACTCGAAAGAAAAAAGTCACAAAATTTCAGTGCAAGATTTTCTTGCATTAAAAAATTATCGCGAAAAATGTCGAGGGGGGGGCTTCTCAAGCCCCCCCCCCGGGCTAAATAGGGTTAAAAAGAGAGGAAGGAAAACAATAGTACATGTACATGGCACAGTTTTAAATTCAAAGAAAGACTAAGCAATGAAACACATGTACACGGACACACGGCCACACTCACATCCTTCACGAAAAATAGGTCACCCAACCAAACGAACAAAATATCTCATGTAGGTCATGTTATATGCCTTCATAACCATTATCGTTCCTTCATCTACGTCTTACATTCACATAATGATTATATATTATAACATATTCAAACATTTGATTCATTCTTTTCTTGGTCTTGGTATACTTATATCCTTGGTGTTTACACACATCCATGCCATCTGTGTGTGGTGAAAATAATATACACTATGGGATAATTTTTATAACTGTATACCCGGTACTAGAAACGGACACACGCAAAACAACTTTAACAAAAAATTATATTGGAAATAAAATTTACAGATCGACTGCTAAAATTCTATTTGTTGTACAGGTAAGAAGAAGTCCTTCGATTCGAGAAAAATTGGGTGTTGGCAAATCCTTCGAAGCTAACGCATCATCGTCACATGTAGCAGCAGTAGGTCTCTACACATTGCAGAACTTACGATGCTTGACCACTGGACTCCAGCAACCGGATGATGAATTTTACACAGGAATGTCAGCAGCAGCTTCACAGTCCAAGGTATCAGGGGCCTGGTTATTGTATTACATTGATAAATCCTTAATCATAATTATCATTATTTCTTAATCGATGCATACTCCTATTTGTTGCTTGATAAAATAAAGAAAATATTACATTAATGATTTGTTATTTACACTCTTAATTTCATTCTCTTTTTTTCACAAAGGTGGGAATTCTAAGCATTATGAAATATGTATCTAATATGTATCTTCTTTTGTAATATATCAAGCCCAATAGAAAAAGCTGGACGCAAGTCGGTCTCTAAATATGATCATGATTGAACATAATTATCCATTATTTACAGCAGCTGCTGTACTAGTGATATTATAATATTGATGATGTACGTTGAACAAGTTATATCATATCGAATTGATATAACTGTAACTTTTTTTGAATTAACAAGGGAGAGAAGGTAAACAATATCGTCCGCCGATGTATCCTACCCTGGCGACGTAAATTAGGGTCATGAAAGTGAATTCCACGCTGAAATAAATTGATCACCTTTGGCTTATATTCTTTGTTCCCCCCCCCCCCCCCCCCGACACCAAGATTTCTGTTCCTGTTTTTGACGCATTTTAGGCTTTTCTTACAACGTATCACGTAAAGTCTATGTTCATTTGCAAACGAGAAACGGTACTGTTGTGCACCCCCCCCCGACACCAAGATTTCTGTTCCTGTTTTTGACGCATTTTAGGCTTTTCTTACAACATATTGCGTAAAGTCTATGTTCATATGTTCATTTGCAAACGAGAAACGGTACTGTTGTGCAACTCTCTTCTACAATATTAACGAACGAGAGATTAACTTGAAAAGGAATTTAAATTTGCCTTACTGACACTGTACCAGGTATTGAGAAGGTAAAACATCTTGTCTAATATCTACATAGCTTAGTATCTAATGAATACAGAGACTCACATGAAAATAGCTTGATAAGATAAGAAAATGAGAAAGAATATTTCTGCTGTGCATAATTTCCTCAGTAAACTGAAACGTCATTTAGTTTTTTTCCTTCAGGGAAATTTTACTTTAGCATTTTGTATGAAGTAATCTGAATTTTTTGTGGTTATTTGAAGATCCAGTTTCTCTTTGAATCTGAAATTACATTTCATTAAGTTTCATTTGCTCAAGCAGACCCTGTTCCTGGTCTTTTGCCATTTTTCTGAATGTATGTATCACAAATGCACATAATGTATCTCTCACATTCTCACCTCATCATTTTTTATTATCTCATACCCCTCTCTCTTTTTCTCTCTGTCTCTCTCTGTTTCTCTTTCGGCCATTGTCAATATCCCCCATATTGCTTTATTTTTCCTCACTTCTCTAATTGTTCCTTGTGTCCGTGCCTTATGAAAGAAAATGCTAAGTAAGAACTATTGAATGTCACACATCAGTTTGATTTAATGATTTTTAATTATCAATAAACTCCCCTCTTCTTTTAGTTTGTCTCGCACCATGGACCTACTACAAACAAGAAAAATGAAACATGTGAATAGACTGGACTTTATTGTGACAAAGTGATATATTCATATAAATGTGTGTTTTTGCTTTATATTTTTAGAAATTATTTAAGTTTTGTCAATAGCCGCAATAAAATAATTTTACATAGTGCATTGTAAATAGATGGATATTACAATTTTATTCTGCTTGAACTGACAATATCTCTCTTTTCAAACTATATTTTTAAAAAAAATATTTGTCTTTTTTTCATCACGTCTTTCTTTACTCTTACCACACCCATTTCCCTTTGGGTTTTTTCTCTCTATCTCTCTTTGTCTCTGTCCCAGTCGTTCTCTCTCTCTCTGTCCCTTCTCTTTCTCTTGCTTTAAAAGTCTCAGTAGAGGGTAATGATGTTACATTAATGACAGTGATAAATATATCAATTAGACATCTCGGCTCTACTAGATAATACTTTTCACTCTATTCAACATGTCCTATTACATCGCCAGATTGAGAAGCTATGGCACTTGGGTGCAAATCTGGGATCTGCTGCATCCTCTCATTACGCGAGAGGTCTCTGCTTCATGCCTAATCTTCGATCACTGAGTCTGATCAATGTAGAGCTGAGTGATGAGTTCTACTCAACGATGGCCTCTGAGGCATCAAAATCAAAGGTATACCCAAACACGATTTGTGTAGGAAACAATTTTTCTTCCCCATAGTTTTACAATCTTCAAACTGAACATATGTGGATAAATGTTTTTCACATTGAAATTTAAAAAAATTAATCATTTATTGTCACTATTATGCTAATATCAATATAATACCCTTACAATACGTGTGAATAGACTGGATTATAATGTCATAATGATATAAATTCATAAAAATGTGTATTTTTAAAGCACGTATCCGACAAATAGTCTTTCGCATTATATGTTTAGAAATTATTTAAATTTTGTCAATAGTCCCGATAGATTCATTTTACATGTGCATTGAAAATAGACAGAAATAATGCTTTTGTTCTGCTTGAAGAAACCCGGTCTCTCTTTTCAACCATCTATTATTGATCACGTTTGTTTTTCTTTTCTCTTACCACACCCATTTTGCCTGGGCTTTTTAGCCCCTCTCTCTCTTTCTCTCTCTCCTTTTCTCTCTCTACTTTTCTCTTTCTCTCTTTCCTTTTCTCTTTCCTTTTGTCTTTCCTTTTGTCTTTCCTTGCTTTAAAACTCTAACTGGAGGGTAATGATGTTATATTAAATTATTAATAACAATGAAAAATATATAAAGCAGTCATCTCGGCTAAACTATGCAACATATCCTTTCACATCACCAGATTAAGAAGCTTAGCCACTGGGTCGTAGAGCCAAGTTCTGCTGCATCCTCTCATTACGCGAGAGGTCTCTGCTCAATGCCAAATCTTCAATCACTGAAGCTGAACATGAGGCTGAGTGATGAGTTCTACTCAACGATGGCCTCTGAGGCATCAAAATCAAAGGTATACCAAACACGATTTCCATTGAAAACAATCTCTTTTCAAATAGTTTTGCATTCTTCTAACTCAACATTTGGGGTTAATGTTTTTTCACATTCAAAAGAATAAATCTTTTTTTTTCATCAGTGACGAGCACTCTCATATCAATATTATGAATAGTTTGGCTATATGCTGATAAGGAAATACATGATGTGAATAGAATGAACTTTTGTGTCAAAATGATATATCTTCATATAAAAGCGTGTTTTAAAAGCATGTATCGTACAGATAGTATTTCGCATTATATTTTTATAAATTATTTAAATTTTATCAATAGTCACTGGAAATCATTTTTACATGTGCATTGTAAATAGACGGATACAACATTATTATTGTGCTTGAATAAACATGGCCCCTCTTTTTCAGCTATCTATTATTCATGACATTTGTTTATCTTTCTTCATTTCGTCTTTCTTTTTGTTACCACACCCATTTCCCCTTGGGTTTCCTCTCTCTCTCTCTCTCTCTCCCCCCCCCCCCCTCGAGACTCTCCCCCCCCCCCTCGAGACTCTCTCTCCCCCCCCCCTCGAGACTCTCTCTCTCCCCCCCTCGAGACTCTCTCTCCCCCCCCCTCGAGAATCTCTCTCCCCCCCCTCGAGACTCTCTCTCCCCCCCCCCCCTCGAGACTCCCCCCCCCCCCCTCGAGACTCCCCCCCCCTCGAGACTCTCTCCCCCCCCCCCTCGAGACTCTCCCCCCCCCCCTCGAGACTCTCTATCCCTCTTCTATTTCTTTTGCATTACAAATCTAAGTAGAGCTTAATAATGTTACATTAATGACAATGAAAATTATTTAAAGGCCCTACGTGTTATCAGTGTCTGTGATATGGTGTAATATTGAAGCCCTAAAAAATTTGCGCTTCAAAATGATCAAGAAGTGCCTTTAAAAAGTAAAAATCTTTGAGTGACCGGTTTTACCATACTCGTTTTCGCCAATAGACTGTAGTGTTATGAAAACCGTCAGGCGAACGGATTTCAAAATTTGTAATTCCAATCATAAATATCTTGATAATCAGACAGGCGATCGGCTTGTAAATTTCATGGGGTTCCTGACTGACCTAAAGGTTTATAATTATCATTGCATCATGAGCTTAATCCAGAATTTTGTTTCAGAATTTGAGACAAAGTTACCGGATCCCTTTAAAGTAGACATGTCGTTTATACTTGATATTATTATTCACTCTATTCACTGTAGATAGGAAGATTATTCTGCTTGAGCAGACACTATTTCTTTTCCAACTATTCATAATTAATCACATTAGACTTACATTTTGTCTTTCATTGCTCTTACCACACCCATTTCCCTTGGGCTTTTTAGCCCCTCTCTCTATCTCTATATCTCTCCTTTTCTCTTTCCCTTGCTTTAAAAGTCTTAAGTAGAGGTTTATGATGTTACATTAATGACAAAAAGAATATTTAAATCAGACATGTCATCTATACTTTATTCAACCTGTCCTGTCTCATCACGAGATTGAGGAGCTAGAGCATTGTGAATCAGTTGTGGGTTCTGCTGCATCCTCTCACTACGCGAGAGGTCTCTGCTCCATGCCTAATCTTCGATCACTGATCCTGGACAGTTTGACGCTGAGTGATGAGTTCTGCTCAACGTTGGCCTCTGAGGCATCAAAATCAAAGGTATACCAAACACTATTTTAATTGGAAACAATTTTTTTTCTCCCAAATTATAGGTTTGTATTTGCAACTCAACTTATGGGGTCACTGTTTTTTCATATTTTTTTTAAATAAACATTTATTATGCATCCGCTACAAAGTAGCCGGAGGCATATGCTTTTGGGTTGTCCGTCCGTCTGTCCGTCCGTCCCTACATCTCGTTCTCGTGATCTCGTTATCTCAAGAACCGATAGATGGATTCCCGCTAAACTTCAGTTATTTCTGTATCTTGTGCTTGCAAAGCCAATAAACTGATTAGATTTGGGGGTCACAAAGTCAAAGGTCACAGGGCTCATGTGTGCAAAAATAGCTTGTGGTCGCGCTATCTCAAGAACTAATTGATGGATCCCACCAAACTTAAGTCATGTATGTATCTTGTGAAGCCAATGAACTCATTAGATGTTGGGGTCACGAGTTCAAAGCTCAAAGGCCATGGGGCTCATTATGTTTGCAAAAATAGCTTGTGAACCCAATATCAGAATCGACAGATGGATTACTATCAAATTCAGGACATGTATGTATCTGGCAGAGCCAATAAACTGATCAGATTTTAGGGTCATGAGGTCAAAGATTAAAGGGTTAAACATGTATATGAAAATAGCTTGTAATCACGATATTCTGAGAATCTGTTAATGTATTACAATCAAACTTGAATTTCAAAATTTGCTTCTGTTTTGGTTTGTAAAAGCGCTCTATGGCGGAGGCATCATTTTTGACTGCGCGCAGTTGAAGATCCATCTAGTTTTCATTAGTTTTGAGCACTTTCATATCAATATTATAAATAGTTTGGATATGCTGATGAGGAAATAAATACCTGTGAATAGAAAGAACTATGGTGTCATAATGAAATGGATTCATATAAAAGCGTATTTTAAAAGCATGTATCCAACAAATAGTACTTGGCATTATATTTTTAGAAATATTTAAGTTTTTTCAAAAGTAAATTGACGGATATGACACTTGCTTTTATTCTGCTTGAAAAGACATTATTGTCATTATTATCTATAGAAGGATGGCTGTTCTTTAATATTGGGTTATTTAGAAATTTTAGATTCTTATAGACCTACTATGAATAACCAAACATAATACCTACATGTAGGTGCTTATATCTTTGATTTATTGATAAAAATAATTAATCTATAAACAATTATTTATTAAAATTATCTATTGAAAAATTGATGTATTCCTCAACTATTAGTTTGTAACATTAGATACATAATTTCTGTTACCATGACTCTTAGGATAATAATGTACTTGGTTATAATGATTATAATTGCCTAAGACTGTTCTCACAATTTTCTTGTAACATACACCTGATATCAACAATATGGCACAATGTCAACTCGCCTTCCTGTCCAGTGACATATATATCACATATCTGAAGCAATATATATTCAAGCAAGCGTCCTTTTGTATCAAGTGAATTTAAACAAATTAATAAAATTCTTACTAATCCACATCGGAGGAACAGATGATATAGGCCTACTGAAAACAAAGGGGGAGTAGTATAACATACTCTCTTGCACATCTCATTTTGATGTAATGTCATCCCACCGATACAATACCTTAAGTACCTCTTTTCAAATACATCATGCCATGCATATTGGGAATGTTATTTTCTTTATTATAACATGCTGATTCATTTGAACTATAGCAGAAATCGAGACAAAATAATCAGACTTAGTGAATGATAAAGTTTAACTGAGATGCAGATTTATCTGATATTAGCTGTGATTTAAAAAGGTGTTTATGTTAGTAAAAACAATAATTGGATCGCATCGTGGATTTCACTTTGGTGTGAACTGATAAATTTTCTTGGCACAGATCCAGACGCTGAAGATAAAGCATGTTTCCATGATGACTCCCAGTCGACTACACTCCATTCTCTCGCTACCACGCCTCCAGTCACTCACCTTGAGGGATATCGAACGAGTTGACATGGATGATGGAGAGACACTGGTGTGTATCTTTACTATTCCAAGATTGAAGTCGAAATCCTCTTTTTGTTCGCAAGCTAAAAAGGAACGGGATCAGAAAATACAGACAGACTAAATATGAATGATAAAGGAATTGCCAAAGGGATAATTTATTTATTTTTAAATCAAGTTAAAACTACATACTCCAGGCTTATAAAGAGATTGAAGGATGGTTTTATATATATCAAAAATATATACATGCACAGTTATAGCTTTTTCAACTTGGGATGAAGTTTAATCATGCACATTTTTATCAAAGCTTGTTAAATATCGATTGATAAATGATGCCATGATTTGCTATTTCCCATAAAAAATTCTGTTGCTTATTTTCTTCATCAAATTTATAACTTTCAGTAATGTGAAGTCATTTGATTTTTTGTTAGTGTAGCTTAACTAATATCACAATATAAAAGATGATTATCACAAAAAGATGATTATCACAAAAAGACGAATATCACAATAAAAGAAAGATGATAATGAATACTAAAATCCCGTCATCTTCCACTGAAAAAGGAGGATTAACCCTCGTTAATAACTTGGCTTTGGTCATGTTGGTGGAAACAGACAAAATAAAGAAACTTATTAAAGAAGGTTTCAGAAAAAACGGACAAGAATAAAATCATTAAGAAATGTTGAATGTCGATAATGCTAAGATATACGACATAATTAACTTATGCCATACAGGGGGAAATCCTATATTTTTATTTTGTATCCAAAATACTGAAAATATCATTTTCAAAGTCTTATGATAGTGTAGTTCATCCGGAACGGCATCGCATGTGACTGTAATGACCATCAAAGATTCTCTATTTCATTTATAATCTCGGCATCCCAAAGTTAAAAGCTATTGTAATCTGTGTCCATTTTCCACAAACCTACCTGGTTGTTTATTTCTACTTGGGCAACTTATGATGTTATTGTATATTTGTTGAATATTTACCAAGCATGATATGAACAGTAAAAGTACTATATAAAACAATGAGTCAGGTTATGTAATATCATTTCTTACATTAGCGTTGGTTTTCATACATAATATAGTGAGCCTTTTCATATTGCTTTTTATGGTAGACTGGTCAAACATGCTCAGTAGATGAGCTTTCTGTGGATGGTAAGCATGTGACCAGCCTGTGGAATCTTGGACTTCATACATCATGTCCCAGAGTGGAAACATTCCAACTGGACTGGTCAGCCGAGGAGAATGTCTCATCAGACATCGTCACAATGGCCTGCTCTCCATTCCACCGTCTAACTCACCTTCAGATCCAGGCACAGATGCCTCCCAATGCACCAACTACACTGAATGATCCCGTGTCATTTTGCGATGCTGTTAAAACATCATGTCCTCGACTCACCAAGCTATCCTTTGCCTTCATTGTCCTGACCAACAAGAAGGCAGCTGAGATCATCCAACTCATGAAGACTCATCCACACCTGACAAGCATAGGGTGAGTCTCATTTGATTTACCAGGGTAATGATTGCCACATTATAATAAAAAATCTTACCTGTATTATTATTATTATTATTACTATTGTGGAACGCATTTTGGTTTACCTTTTTATTGTGAGTTTCTTCTCTTCATTTGCTACCTTTCTCTCTCTCGCTCTCTCTCTCTCTCTTGCCCCTCCCTCTCTCTATGTCCCTCTCTTTTAATTATTTTTCTTTCTCTTTTTTTAAGTTCTCTTTTTATTCCTTTCTCCCAACTCTCTTTCCAGCATTTCCTCTCTTCCACTCTCTTTGTCATCGCCTCTTTCGCTATCATACAACGACTCTCTGTAAAAGAGATGGTTTGAAGTTTTTTACTGCACGATACAAACCTGTATAAATAAAATTACGGCATAGAATTATGCTGTATGCTTACATGGTATTGATACAAATGGGATACCTGATTACGTTTGATCTCTTATTAGGAAAACTAGCATTGATTTAACACAGTGGGTTCTTAATATCAAAAGGAAATCGGTTTTGGAAAAAATACTCTGCCCAAGAAGCAATCTATCGTCATTGTCACTGAATTGGATTTTATGCGGGGTCAGGGGTAGCTGCATTAAGGCTTGGAATGAATCTCAGATGGTTAAAAGGCTGCATACATGAGTGGGTTGTCTAAAAGATTAGATGATTGGGTGCTGTATAGGGGATTTTACCATAGTTTACATAATCTGATGATCTCTTCATTTCAATTTTCTTATTATAAACGTTAATCAATCCTTTATCTTATTCATCATGATGTATCCATTTTTACCTGTACACAATGTTAATACCATGGTTATTTGCAGTCATGCAATATAAATACAGAGCAATATCATGCAAGGTTGGATGTGTAATTTTCATCTACTCTCACACCACATAGCATACATCTCTTATGGCTTTTAAGAGAGTATCGAAGGTCAGGTTTGTTCAAAAGATCATGTATGATCCCGAAATGTACTATTTTATTACTATAGGTTGAAAAGGTGTGGTATCAATGCGGATCTGGATCCACTGATTTCTGAGGTGAACAGTGAAGGCAAGCTGACTGTCACCGTGACTAATTTTTCGGTAAGATATAACACTAGTTTACATGGCCAAACTCTGATTGATTTTTCCTCCCTCTTTCTTGCATCCCATCGTTTAGGCTAGTTTTTTGTTATTATCCATATTCAACTTCGCCCAATCGTTACACAAGAATGTGTAATTTATTTTGAGCTTTCTTTCATGTGTTTATTCTGGCCTGATGTAACAAACTTAGAGAGAAAGACTTTACACAACTATATGAACATTTATAGTGAAAAGGTACTTTTACTTCATGGACACGATTCATAGGGCAAAATGCTCATTGTACTTCGTCCTCTTTTTATAAAACAATATGACCTAAATATGTGATGAAAAGATGGAAAATGTCTGTATCTTTTCTAAAGGTCTAATTGTTAAAAAAAAATCAAATGACCATGTACCAAGCATCTTAGCGAACATAAACTCCACCAAGCACCATGGCAAAAAGTAGATAGATTAAATATGCTTCTCACATTAATGCAATATCCATGAGTTTGAATATACAAATATATATTGGAAAGAACTTTTGCGAGTCACACTGATCTATTTTTTCTTCGATTAAAGATTAATAGTGTTGTTGGTGGCCTGCATTTTTTTCTAATCACACTTCCTCTATATTCTCCCTTCTGGAATTAAAAATAACAACAAATAACAATTCATGAAGGAATGATGCCATTAAGATGGATGATACAGAGTTTAGGCCTATCAGTGTGTTCTCTTCATCTTCCTGCTACCTTGGTCATGACAGTGACATCATATCTTCCATGCGTAATTGAATGTAATGCTTGTAGTATCTTTGGGGGGAAAATACCTTACTAATATTTACAAATCCTTTAGAATTATTAGGGCCTATTGAGTCAATTCAAATCTAATTTTGGTTTTACTAAATGATATCCTAGTATTTAATCATGATCAATTTCTCTCCAATTTGAATATACATGTATGATTGAATTAATTTCCATTAGTCCTGACTAAAGGTAAAATGAAATCAAACAAACATCCCTATAAAAATGATTGTAAATGATCGGAAGCTTAATTTTTGACTATTTGCAAATCATCCATTGTCTCTTTGAATGGTATGTTTGATTTATTTTCTCATTTACACATAGTTTTTATATGTAAAAATTATTTCTTGTATTCTTAGGTACTGTCATTTCCATAATGATGGATGGGAAGATAATGCTCAAGTAATATGTGATTCGCCGTGAAGAAACAACGTATCAACATTTTGAATACATTGGGAGGTGATCCTCATTAGACCACGTGATGGCAGCAGACTACTACAGCCTTCAAAATGAAACCTGTCGAATGTGGATGTAACCAGGCTACCCGAATAACTAATTACACTAATGGAAGGATCATTAGAGTTAAAATGTATGGAAAACACTATCTTAAGCAATTAATGATACCCTGTCTTGATACAAGTTTTCATGAATAACTTTATAATTATATGAAGCACATGGAGCTCCAAGATAAGCAAAGGTTGGACGCCTTGTGTGCCCTCACCATTTGATACAATAAAAGAGGCTTCCTGGTGATGTAAATAGTATAGATTATTAATGTTAAAGGCATCATTTAACAATGTTAAATCTCAGATGCACGGCCCTACGTGTTATCAGTGTCTTTGATATGGTGTAATATTGAAGCCCTAAAAAAGTTGCGCTTAAAAATGATCATGAAGTGCCTCAAAAAAGTAAAAAAATCTTTGAGTGACAGGTTTTTACCATACTCGTTTTCCCTAATAGACTGTAGTATTATGAAAAACATTAGGAAACGCAAAATTTGGTTTCGATTTCCAATCATAAGTTTTTTGATAATCAGACAGGCAATCGGCTTGTAAAAGTCATGAGGTTCCTGACTGACTTAAAGGTTTATAATTATCATTGCAGCATGAGCTAAATCCAGGATTTTGTTTCAGAATTTGAGACAAAGTTACCCAATCCCTTTAAAACATCAGAATTTTAGACAAAGTTACCCAATCCCTTTAAAACAATCTGTGCAATACAACCTAGAGAGCAGACAATATACAGCCTACAACCAACAAGCTATGTTTTAACTTGGGCTCCTTCATTTCCTCATTCCAATTTTACTGAAGTCTTTTACGAGTAGTTACAACAAAAAAATCAAATTGATTTGATATAGTTTATAACTAACGTGGCAGTATTAATAATACGTCTGTACTGTTCCTATCATTACATTTCTTGTAAATAAACCTGAAAATGTGTAATCTGAAATGCGAAATATGAAATGTACTGGACTGAAAATGAGGTGAATCAGAACAAATCCAAACTCTCTGTTGATTGTTTAATAACACCTCCAACTGGTTTGTGTTTTCTCATATTGGCTATACTAATGTTGATGATAATATATTACATTGCACAATCATAACAAGGTCATCAAGAATCTAATCCGTAAGGATCTGTTGATATATCCTTCATCAAAGTGATACATGTAATCTGTAAGAATTCAAATGAGCTTTCCGGTATACCAGGATTTATTTCATGCACGACTTTGTCCTGTTTAACCGAATATTCATCCATTATCAAGAAAGATTGTTGAAAATACCATGTGTAGAATGTATATATTGGTACTTGCTCTAAGACAAGCTTTTGTCTTATTTCTGTCATATCCAATAATTAATTACTTGCTTTTGAGATTGAAAATATTTTTCTAACTTTAAACCTTGTAATCACATAAAGGACATTTTCATTTTTTAAATAATGTTCATCGATTTGCAGGACTGCTGTAACCCATTATTAATATCCGGAATGTATTGACTATGCAAATATATTTATATACATGTATAATGTTCTCAGCTAGGGAGTCACATTGCATTCATTCATGTCTTTCTACAAACGTTTTTTGATGTCTGAATTTATTTTTGTAAATATATATGAAAGCGTTTATTTTTGTATGTGAATAAAGTGTAAACAAAGAATACATGTGACAAGTTCAACAGTAAGACTAGTGAAATATGGAATTTATTTAAAAAACAAACAATGCTTGTCAATATCTCATCAGTAACTGTAGAGAGTAATTCCATGCATGTATCTAAGCAGTTAATCTTAGAGAATTATGTAAAATGCATGTCATTTGATTAAAATTATTGTGTCATGTGATAATTAAGCAACTTATTTGGTTATGTTTGTTATGTCGTTCACCTAATACATCCATGGTGATTATATGGATTTTATGTTTGTTGAGTTGAGATGTTTTGTTATATTTGTGTGTGTGCAGCTAGCTTTTTTAAGACCTAATCGATAGTCAGTTCCAAGAGGACAACATAAACGTTGGCGTTATCTGTCCAGCCGGACAGATATGGTTCATCCAATTACTGGGTACATTGTTATTATTCATCAATTTTTCATTTTTATTTTGTTAGATTAATCCAATCCAATCCAAAAGATATTTGATATAGCACCTTTTCCTTGCAGTTACAAAGCGCTGCACACACGCTCCATAATGTTTGGGCCACTTAAAAACAAAAGCATGAATAGAGTTTCATCTAGACAGGCCATAGTAAGTTTCATTGTTGAGATATCAATAAATTAGTGAACCTACCGTGACCCAAGATATCTATTAGTAACAGGAAATATCTATTTAAAGACAATACTCGAAGGGAGATTTCCCAGAAGTGCAGACATTTCAAGACATAACATATTACTAGTCGTTTTTTTCCTGATAATCCTAGGAAATTGTAAATTGAAGGAAATGTAATCCCTCCGACTTTTACCCATACTGACTGCGTATATCAGAGTTGTTTATTGTGTTCATTGTATATGTGTTCATAATCATAAATATACGCAATTTCAGAGGAATACACAATGGTATTAAAATGTCTTGGTTCATGTGCTTATACTAGAAAAATTTCGATCTATAACTGACTGAACTCATATGGGATTCAAAATCATCTTGTTGTTGAGAGAGAGCAGAAGGGGATATATCGCAAGAAATTGAATAAAAGAATTATGATAGCCATTTACATTTTGATTTATCGCCTCATAGCTTTATTCACGTTAACGGGAATACGTTGGATAAGAGGTGGGAAATATGAAGAAAGAAAGAGGGCAAAGCGCTTTTCGCAGAAAACGAGAGGATTGGATAGGAGAGTGTGAGAAAGAGGGAGGACGTGGTGTAATTAGACGGGAGAAGATGGAGAAAAACCAAGAGAGAGAGAATATAGGAATTTAATACAAACACGCATACGAAAGCAGGAAAACATGATTCTCACACATACATGTATATGTAAAACAGTATCAATGCTCACTCCACATTTCGCAGAGGAACCACTCAGAAGTAAATGATACAGATTGACACATCAAAATGAACCTGTCAACTATATACATGAGTCCTGAAGAAGATCATAAGGTATAGATAGAAAGCTTGATCCCGCTTGATTAATACAGGGAGACACAAAACAAAAGCCATATAGTCGTGTCATAATTATTTCATAATTGGTTCTACATGTATTTGCCTTCCAAGTATGGGTAACCCACATTACACAATTGTGAATGCATTATTGTTTTCATCCCTCAAATATTGCAAACCTCCATTTTATTCTCTTTTTCTAAAATATTTCTTTAGCCTTTATTTTAAATCTCGATATGATCTTATATATGTTATGCTCATGTGTGTTTATGTTATGTTGAAATCTTGATAATCAATAAATGTTTTTTTAAATGAATATCTAGCGATTTAGAATGAATAACCCAAGCTACATACATCAGCAGAAGAGACCACACACTCAAGCTCTCTGTTCCTGTGGCAACAATAGACTCCTACAAGTACTCATTTTACCCCCGCACCATTCGCATCTGGAATCAACTACCAGCCACAGCAGTTACTACCCCAACAGTTGCTGCTTTCCAGATGATCGCCCTCCCTGTCATCAGAGGGTTGGAACCTCCTGTAGGTTCCAGAATGCTGTAAACCATATAGCAGCATGATTTTTTTTACTCGCACGTCACTGTTTTACTGTATAAAGAAATTATACACCCTTTTGTTGTCTGCACCTGCACCTGCTGTCACAACACATCCCATCCCAGTATAGCTTGGAAAAGCTGCTTCAGGGATTACTTCATCAAGTATCAAGTAAATAACATACATTGTATCTTCGTACCCTATGCAAGCTTGGTCATCAGATGTTTCATATACGAGCAGAATCAACTATTTGGGTTCATGTATTACCTATGTCACAAAAGTGGGATTTACTTTTAGCAAGTATGATGTTCACCCGGTACAGAGTACTTAGACATGCATTCCATCCAAGTTCCCCAATCGCTTTACATTGACATGAGTGGTATATATACCAGGGGCGGCGATTTCATGGCCGGAGGGGGGGGGGGGCGAAATGCGAAATTTTCTACAATATTAACTAGAACATTTTGAAGGAGATTATGCGAGGAGCGTAGCGACCGAGCGAAAAGATTTTTGCATTTTTATTAGTCTAAACGCTGCACTCTTGGGCCCTCCAGAGCTTAAAAGCGTATTGCAGTCTTTAGTCAGTATTTGCTATACATTTTGGGGGCACTTTTACACATTTTCTGGGGGGTAAATTGAGGGAGGACATGTCCCCCCCCCCCCCAGGTCCCCCTGTGGTCGCCGCCCCTGGTATATACCCTTTATATTTCTAGCAACATGTTTTTGAAATCTCATTATACACACGCTTCACAAGCCCCCGCTATTGATGACAAGAATCTTTTATGCAAAACCCGCTTGCGTGAACAGCATAACAAATGATTTCTAAAAGGGAAGATTTTATTCTTTAAAATATGTCATCCCGTTCAGAAGCAAGATTACAATGCAAACCCCGCGGTGGTATAGCGCATCGTACATGTCTACGGTATAAGTAACATGCTAAAAGTGTGCACTACCGTGTGAGTCAAAAAAAAGTTTACACCTAGAAAATTGCTAATTATTTTAAAAATCATCGATGAACAGTAAATTATTATACATCTTATGAAAGAGCGTTTTATCCCAAATCATTTGGTATTATTTGTGTGTGGTATGTGTTCACGCTTGGATGAACAGGAGGCATTGTTTGCGAGAGTGCAAAAATCGACTTGCGCCAAAGTGATGCCTACAGTATGTAATATGTTGGGATTAAAATGAGAGAATGAATTGAATGTATCAAATGAGATGCACTGCATATGCTTTTTGCAGAAGCAAAGTCTCACACACACACACACACACACACACACGCGCTCGCGCACAAATGTTCGTTGATATTTCGATATTTGATATGTGTGGCATGATTAATTTTGTTAGGGATGTTATTTGGATCTGCAATGACCGAATTAATACCCAAACCCAATTGTCACATAAGCAACTTTGGCGCAAGCTCGCCCCCCCCCCCCCCCCCCCCCCCACTCCGAGAACGGACGGACCCCATGCGTGTTACCAAAATGTCCGGTAAAGGGGTACTTTTCGTGCGACATTGAAGTCCGGCCCGAGAATTGTAAAAAAAAAAGGGGTGTATAAACTTTTCACCCGGAGATTTCTTTAAAAAGGGTTTTTTTTTTCTTTTTTTTCTCCCATCTCTTTGGACTCCTGAGAAATTATTCCGAATTGAGAGGGGTACATTGAGCATTTTTCATGATTTAGGGGGGTCTCCAAGGCAGGAAAGCCCGCGAAAAGCCCGCGAAAGGGGGGTTCGGAAATGTTGGCAGTCCTCAGATAGGGGGTGCTTTCAAAAAGAGGGAACAAGCATATGCGTACCCCAAATAACACTGAGTGGGGGGGGGGGCGGGGGCGCAAGTCGGTTTTTGCACTCTCACAAACAATGCCTCCTGTTCATCCAAGCGTGAACACATACCACACAAAAATGATACTAAATGATTCGGGATAAAACACTCTGATTTATAAAATAATTAGCAATTTTGCAAGGGAAGATAAACCCCTCTAAAAATGTTTGGAAACTCAAGTATGATCGATTATATCTATCTTGCCATGACATAGAAATTATCGCTTTGTTAAGTATCATTAGAAAGTGAGTTTATTCCTTTTGAAAATGATAATTTTGTTAGTGATTTTCATGCAAGTAATGAAATGTGCAGTAGATTACAATAAGGGGTAACGTCGAAAGCGAAATGTTGCAAAATTTCCTGCTCTTGTTCGACTGTGCATTCAATTGGCCTATTGCCCGGGCCTTGTCAACCAGTGGCGGATCCAGAGAGGGGGGCCTGCAAACAGGTAAACACACGTTATTTTTACCTTTATTTGGCGACGGGCCCCCTCCCCTGGGCCTCAAGAGGGGGGGGGGGGAGGTGCGAATTTTCAAATTTTTGAGGGCAACAAAAAATATAGTACTTATGTCATTTGGCAATATATTAATCTGCCACTCTCCACCCGGGTGTTGAATGGGTACCGGTAGGAAGGAATTCCTTGAATGATGTGAGCACCAAAATCGGTAGCCTAGCAGAGCCGGGGTAATGTTTGAGTGCCTTGAGCACCTTGCGTGGTGGATATGTGCGCTATAAAATATACAATATTGTAAATATTGTTATTATTATGGTTGTTATTTTGATTATTTAAATCAATTTTATTTAAAAGGAGGTAGGGCCACATGTCAAAATTAAGGGGCACTTATCGGAGCTGACGAGGGGCATTTTTCATACCTAAAAAGGGCACTCATCAGAACTAAAGAGAGGTATTTTGCATACCGTAAACAGGGGGCACTGATCAGAGATATAGCAGATATACTTATCTGTAATCGTGTTGAGGATGGTGGACCTGGATATCAGGTAAAGTGTAATAAACAGAAGCCAGAATATTATTTCACTTTTCACTTTTGTTATACAGTACGTCTTTCGGACTTTGCTCATATTGCTTTAGCCAGGAACGGTCGTATCAAAGCAGCATGCACTGATAAATTCCCAAATTTAGACATGCTTACACTTCAAGTTTCCAAATAGTTTTCCATATTTGATTGTAATTTTACTCTTTAGAATCTTTCCGACAAACATGTTTTTGAGCTTCAAAACACCCACGCTCCACAGGTTACAATCAATGATCATAACTGCTTTTATGTCAAACCAGGGACGTGATAGAGAAGGACTTGAATCAAGCCGTTCTCCTTTGACCCCATGCTCCAAGCCGCCGGAAAGTTATGCGCTAATCTGCAGCTGTTGACCAGGTGGTGAGATAAAAGAGCGCATGAAATTTTAGGATTTAGAATTCCTACATCAGAAAATGGTATCACAGCAACTGTTCGCTGTCCCTTCCAATGATTACTCATCCATTCTTGACTGTGTAAAGAGTAGAACAAGCGAACACAAACTTGTGTAATATCATTCTTTTTTAAACTTGAAAAACACAAAAAACACGCGAAAACACGCATTAGCAAACTTAATGTTATTGAAGATTGTAAATCATGGATCAAATAACGGGACATTAAAGCATGCACAAATTAGCGCATCATCCTAAAATATTGAGTTTTTGACAGGATGTAATTTTTCTTTTACCAACTCTGGCACACAATTTAAAGGCAGGACGGAGTTCTAAATTTGAAAATTTGTTTGATGCACTATTCCCAATAAAATTCCCATATAAAGTTTTTAATTTACACTGTAATTTTGCCGGTAATTTAATATTTTGTAATAAATGTAAAACTGGTGCTTGTCTTCCGAAATTCCCCGCAGTGGAAGCGCGGTTCGGAGCATGGAACTTCAAAGCCAAGTGTACATCCCATTGTTACGCTTTAGAACTCAAGAATGCGTTTGAATAAATTACAAGAGTTTCGCCTCCTGTTCTTTCACCTCCCTGGTCAAACCTACCAGCGTGAATATCTTACAAACGATTTCAATCAAGGTACGTTTCTTTTCAGAACGTTCCTTTCAAATGTTTTTTGTTGTTTTACCCTTGTGAAAGCCCAGCCTTGTCGAATATCTTATTCACCAATTTACATTGACATGATAAAAAGTGTGTGCCATTCCAAATCATGGTATGACTGTTGAGGATCGGGCCTAGATTTGTGTGTTTTCCAGACAAAGTCACTCTTCTGTCCCCTCCCCCCCCCCTCTCTTTCTCTCTCTCTTTCTTGTGTTGTAAAATCCAGGGTCCATGAGTAAACCCATATCATTTAATATAAACTAGGAAGAAGGCCAGATAAACACTACACACACATACAGTTACATAACACAATTATTCTAATTTACAGAAGAAATTTCGTTAGGCTGCGAGCAAGGTAATTCGTAGAATCAAGATGATTTTGTCTTCTGAACATCATCAAGAGCCTCCTTCCTACATTACGTAATAATGACATAATTATTTCATGGCTATAGTAATTATACAAATATTAAAACAATCTCTCTCGCACGTCAACATGGTCAATCAGACCATGTCGTTCATACCAATGATCTACAATTAGCACAATATTAAGTTGATTCACCCTCGATCCCGGTACAAGTCAAGAAAGCAATTGCCAACAATATGTCACTGGCAAACTACAGTATAATAATGAGTCTTGTGTGAGGAATTTTCATCTTGAAAAGAATGTCAAAAGGACGTCTGGATTCGCTGATATTTTGCTTGGTGTGTTTGCATGGAACAGCAAAGAATTTCAAAGTACACACGCATCCTCCCACACATTCTCCTATTTGTGTGTGCGTAATTTTTTACAAAAAATACAAAGAGATCTTTAAAGTACAATTCTTTTTCATCATAATAACATCAAACTTATTTCATGTACCATTCGCAAGTTACAATCAATTATTTAAAAGATGAAATCAGTTTTAATATGAAACAATTTATAACCCCTTCGCTATTATTTCCCAACCCCAAACAAATCACCACATGCAAAAAAAAAACACACATACATTTTTTTTTTTATAATAATTTTTTTTTATTCTTCCAATAGTGTAATACAAACATACTTAAAGTACATAAGCATAAGTTATAGGTCAATTGTACATATTATTCACTTGTAATAACAACAAAATAAAATTAAAAAAACTGGAGGTTATTTTACTGGTACTCCCAGATCCCCCTCCCTCACACAAACACAAACACACACACACACACACCACAAAACACACCACATTCATACACACAAGCATACAAAACACACACCCCAAAACACATCCTATCACACAATGGACGTCACAATCATGTATCAGTCCACGCAAATCTAAAAGTCCCTATTATTTGTATCACAATGCCCATCAGGATCGACTAACTGAGCAAGAGATATGTATTCCTTTGTTTGATTGGTTAGCTCTAGATGTGTATTTTCCTTTGGTTTCATTTTGGACCACATGGCTCGATAATTGACTTGCATCAGGTACCTGCTCAATTGATCAATGTCACCAGACTGTGAAATATGGACTCACGCAGCCTATGCCTTTTATTTGATACGGGTGATCTCCGTCACTTCTACATGAACATCTGATGGAACGAAGCACATGTTTTGCACAAAGGGAATCTGCATAAACTTGATTTCTAGATCATTTGTATATACCACACACTGCATGTTTCGAATTCGGCATCGTGTCAAAACCAGATTTATTTCTTATATAGCAGGATCTAAGCAAACAGTGAGTATAACATATCTTTTATTCGTTACTTCTTAACTTTGATGATCCAAGCAATGGTCATCTAATACAAGACAATCGTACTATAATGATATAATCCATGCATTGCAGAAACCCTAAACACTAAGTGGACTTTACCCATATTGTGATGTTTATAGGTAGTTCTACCAAGTAACTTCTTGGTTCTATTACATGTTTTTAAACGCGATATCACCTTTGCTCTCTATGGGTTTTTTTGTGGTAAAACTGGTGTGCGCGTATGGAGGGAAATGTGAGGGCCAAAATAAGAAAATAAAGAGAGAGATTTTTTTTCTTCGGAATTAGCGCTGAACAAATGGAATGATGCTAAAGCAATGTCTTATGTGGAGGTATGAAGAGATACAAAATATTGAAATCATCCCAGATAATGTAATCCCCAAAGTAGGGGTATATACCAACGTCTACAAAATTGTATTTTCGCTATGAGATTTCCCTTTGTATGTTTCCTTTTTTTGGCAGAAAGTGCCCTATTTTGTTCCTCCTCCCACTTTGGAAGTCAATTTCCATCTCTCCCCAATTTGGACTGTCTTTCCCCTAAAAACAATTATTTCTACCGGCCCCTCTTTTTGGACTGGTTTGGAAGCAACATCGTTAAATTACTTAAAACGCAAACTTCGAGTTTTCCCTTTAAAATCATATGTCTGTTATCATGTGTTTGACTTTCCCAGTCCATGTTATCTTTTCTTCTCCGATGCGTAATCTTCATTGTAAATTAATGATGCACGTTCTAGTTATCAATGTATAAAAATGAATTACCTTGTTTCTGAACCTATTGAATGCGTATGGACGAATTGCATGTTGATATGTGATTTTCTCAGGATACTATCTAATCTATTTTGCGTTCTCTTTTCATGGACGGTCTAATGTATACGGTCCAATTCTAAACTCTTGAAATGATGATTTCACTCGGGAAACTGTATAACGTTTATCTTGGTGTTTTCTCCACTTGCAAGTAATCTTATGCAGCTTGAACTTTCGTGTATCATGATAATAGGTCCATTTATATAGCGCAGCCACTATTATGAATATTCTCACTGCGCTTATACAAGATATCATATTATTACCCCGGCTGTAGGTGAGCTGCTATGATAAGGCGCTAAATCATTCAAGGAAATTTTTCCTTCCGGGTACCCATTTACTTCACCTGGGTGGAGAGTGGCTCTTGTAGATTAATGTATTGTCAAAGGACATTAGTGCCGCAGTGGGACTCTTTATTATGTTTTATTCAACGTTGCCTTGCTAATTAATTAGCTCGGGTGACTTACAGTGTATACGCGTATTAACCAGGTGATTCTAGTTATTGATGCCAATGCATTTGGTTACAAATTTCCTCATCCCCCCTCTAAACTTACGTCTTTCTCTAATGCCTCAACTACTACAGTTTTTCATCTACTATGTCTATCTTATCAGGAACCTATAATCTACAAGCACCGCTTTTCAATAGGGTCCTCACATTTTACTTAAGCTGACATGTGCATTGAGTATCATTGTAACGTGCTTATATACCATAACTTAAATGATTTATATGATTTCTATTTCATATGTCGTGTCTTTATTTTCTAGAAAATGTGGAATAGAAAGAAAAAAGAAACGTGAAAACTTGAAATGCAGGAAACCCCCCGGTTTTGTTTAGAGCTAGGATATCAAAATTCACGACGTTGGATGAAATAACCGCCTCCCACAGGGCCACACCCTCACCTGTTCGGTTGCTTTGAAACCTCGCGGGGTCACATTAATGTTGCCATCCAATTGTAAAACACGTCCCCCCCCCCCCCCCCCCTGAAAAATTCCTGCGTACGCCACAGCAACAGACATTGTGGCCCGAATTCACAAAGGAGGTTTGTCGACAAACCTTGGTTTTCGTGCGTCATATGACGTACATAAACATCGGTTTGACGACAAACCTCCTTTGTGAATTCGGGCCTTTGTATCGGTGCGTGTGGACATGCGTGTGTGAATTAATATAATCAAATAGTAATAGAATGACATACAATCTTTAACAAACCCTGATCCCGAGTAACTCTCACAATTAATTTCAATAAATGTTAACATCAATGGAAGAGTGATGCAAATGATTCTATAACTTAGCAAGTGCAATTTATTTGGCTTTGGTGTGGTATGGAAGATTATACTCTCCCTAAAAACATTGAAATTCTATCTATGCAAGAGTATTGACAATTAGTTATAAACTGTTTGGGTTGATTTCGTATTTGAGGACATTTTTGTTCAAACCAGTCGAGTGCATTTAAGGTCTTTCATATCTGTCCAAAAATCAGATAAATTAGCACATTCTATTGTAATACATGCACATAAATATCCTTGGGAGAATGTATCATCCAAGTATATAGACTGACAGCGCACAATAATTAGAGTAACAAAATAAATAAATACATACATTTTAAGGAAGGAAGGTATAGGAAAATGTCGGTCTCGTGGATCGTTGGTCTTAACCCTCAACATAGTTATCAGATGGCGCACAAGACTGACATTGTTGGTCATGTATAGTCTGCCGACACTTACTGGAGTAATATGACGTAAATTTGCTTTCTCCTACTCCCTCCAAGAGTAGGGATCTTTTGCAATGTGAGAACCACATTTGACGCATTAATGTCCACCGGCACATTAATTCTTGTTTCTCCCCTCCCACGCGAAGCGCAGAAGCTATGACGTTTCATTTAATTATTATAGAAAGAAGACGATTCATTGTACCGTTCTCGACTCTTAATACTTGTCTGAATTCAGTTCCCCCCCCCTCTCGCGCAAAACGCGGAAGCTTTGACGTTTCAATGAATTGCTACTCTTAATCCTTGTCTGAATTCGATCTCGCCCATCCCGCGCGAAGCACGGTAGCTTTCATGTTTCATTAAATTATTAGAGAAAGAAGACGATTCGTTATATCGTGTCCTGGTCTTAATTCAGTTCCCCCTCCCGCGTGAAGCGCGAAAGCATTGATGTTTCATTAAATTATTACTCTTAATCCTTGTCTGAATTCATTTTCGCCCAGGAAGCTTTCACGTTTCATTAAATTATTAGAGAAAGAAGACGATTCGTTGTATCGTATCCTGGTCTTAATTCAGTTTCCACCCTCCCGCGTGAAGCGCGGAAGCTTTGACGTTTCATTCAATTATTACTCTTAATCCTTGTCTGAAATCATTTTCAGTGGTGGGTAGCATGTTATCTCCCGGCAGTTGTCGCTATAGCTTCTAAAAATGAATTTTCTACAAGTGTTATTGTTAGTGGCCCATTAGTGACTATAACAAAAACATATGCTCTCCCTGGCAATTTGGGAATGTGTCAGTTTGCAACAGAAATGGAGAAACGCGCATTTTGCGGAAAATCATGTGATCTCACGAACATTTATAAATCACTTGTATGGAATTGAAAATAAGTCATGGTTTAATTTCATTTGGTGGGGGCTAGCGCCCCCTAGCCCCCCCCCCCCCCCCCACCAGTACGCCAGTGCATGCGGGTGTAGTGTCTGGCCTTCGTTTGTGAACACTCAATGTTATTTAGGGTACGTGTATGCACGTTCCCTCCCTTTGAAAGCACCCCCTATTTCAGGACTGCCAACATTTCTGAACCCCCCTTTCGTGTGCTTTTCCTGTCTTGGAGACCCCCCTAAATCAATTTTTCTATGATATTCAAGAATAACCCCCTTTTTAAATTTCTCATAAGCCCAAGCAGTAGCGTACGCAGGATTTTCCAAGGGGGGGGGGGGGGGTTAACATTTTAAAATCGACTTTAAAAACGACTCAGCCAGCCGCTGAATAAGCGGGGGGGGGGGGGAAGAGGACACTTTTTTTTTGGTCTCGAAATTTGAAAATTTTACATTTTGCTTCGTTGGGGGGGGGGGGGCGGGTAAGGTCAACTTTTTTAGGTCAGCCATTGGCATAACGTCTGAGAGAGAAAAAACACCCTCTTTTTAAAGAAATTTCCGGGTGAAAAGTCAAACACACCCCCTTTTTTTACAATTCTCGGGCCGGATTTCGTCGCGCTAAAAATATCCCTTTACCTGAGATGTTGGGAACGCGATCGGAAGCCGGGACCTCTCGTACCCCAAACGAATCTTTCCTTATTCGTTTAACATTGTTCAAGATCTTGTACACAATTTGCAACTTTCTTTAAAATATCTATCATGCTGTAAGCAGTGCAATATAAATTGATCACCATATACAATTTTTTGTTGTTGGTGAAGCAACACCGAACTTGAAATAGCTCAATTTGTGTTTCAAAATACCTCGTCCTTTTGTCACATACAGTGACCAGCGCAGTGAGAGTTAACGAAGTCTCTGAAAATTGAAATTTGTCAAGAAGTTTTAGGACATATTATGCCTATAGATGCAAACCTTGAACCGCCATTATACAGTGCGTCCCAGAAAAAACGAAACCGAGAAGTATCGATGTTTTATCATAACTTAATCACGACCATAATTAATGAATGATACATATTTGGAAAGCTTAGAATCTCCTCTTTCAGTTGATGCTACTCAGATGATGTATATTTCACGCATGAGTGATTAAAAGCAATTTGAAGGAAGGAAACCAAAAAGACATTTGGCGGGCGGTATCTGAATTTTAAAGAGAAAATCACATTTCTAGAAAGTTCAATTTCTGCCCTTTCATATGACACCTCAATCAGGAAAAATGAGCCAGGAATAACAAAGTTCTGTTTGTTTAAAGTAATGATTGCATTTCCATAATTTGATCAAACGAGTTTGTTTTCACTGGTTGCCCGCCGTAGCGACGAACAGAGTTGACGAATGACTTAACTCCGTTTCGCCAACGATCAGCCATGCACAAAGAAGACGAAAGACCTGATGCATGGCTGATCTTCAACGAAATGGAGTTAAGTCTTTTGTCAACTCTGTTTGTTGACCTCTGATGACCCTGAGAGGCCAAATCCAAAATGGCCGCCAGTCCGGAACTCCGGAT
Source organism: Strongylocentrotus droebachiensis (assembly GCA_035222895.1). Classification (NCBI taxonomy): domain Eukaryota; kingdom Metazoa; phylum Echinodermata; class Echinoidea; order Camarodonta; family Strongylocentrotidae; genus Strongylocentrotus; species Strongylocentrotus droebachiensis. The sequence continues at coordinate 136,283 of JAVYIG010004267.1, read as the reverse complement.
GGTCTAATTGTACAAACACGCTCAGTAGCGTACGCAGGATTTTTCAAGGGGGGGGGGGAGGGGGGGGTTAAACATTTTTTAATCGGGCCGAAAATTTCAACCCCCCCCCCCCCCCCCCCCCCCTGCGTACGCGCCTGGACACGCTTATAACTTTTGAACCAAATAGTCCAGAAAAACATTTAAGGTGTTATTTCCAACTAACTTGGAGATGCCAATTGATTTGGTAACACTTTTGAGATCGGTAGAACTCGGGTTTTTGCATGTAGGTCAAGGTCAAAATGACTAAAAAATAGCAAGTTTTGAGTTTATTTGTCATTTGTTCTCCCCTATGTTCTCATTTCTTTAGGAATGGTGCCCCTGCATAGTTCCCCACCTTAATCCCTTTCAGTTAGTTTATTCCACAGTTTGATTTGACCTCTGATGACCCTAAGAGGTCAAATCCAAAATGGCCTCCAGTCCGCATGGTCTTATTGTACAAACACGTTTAACTTTTGAACCAAATAGTCCAGAAAAATGTTTAAGGTGTCATTTCCAACTAACTTGAGAATGCCAATTCATTTAGTAACACTTTTGAGGTGAGATCGCCAGAACTCAGGGTTATGCATGTAGGTCAAGGTCAAGGTCAAAATTGACTAACAAATAACAAGTTTTGAATATTTACAAAAAGTTTTCCCATTTATTTGCTATGTGTTCACCCCTATGTTCTCAAATTTCTTTAGGAATGGTTCCCCTGCATAGTCCCCCAACTTAATCCCTTTCAGTTAGTTTATTTCACTAATTATAGCACCAAACCATTATTTGTCTTGTAACTGACCCTATACATAGCATGGTCAGTGGGCAGCTATAGGCAGTATATGGCAATTAAACTCCTCAAATTGCCAATTTTCAGTTGGCAGCCGGCCTAAGGTTATGTCAAAACAGAAGGCACAGCTCGCAGCACTTAAGAGTAACTGTGGTCTCTTTTCGAGGATGTACATCTCGTGTCAGACACGGGATGGAGATATGGACAATTTCTTCTCTCATGTGAACAGGCAGCCCGGCCAGTTAAAGCAGATCTACTTTGCTGCCTGTAATCAAATCGGCTCGAAAACAATAGTGCACCTGTGGCCCAAGCAATAATTCTTGATGGTGTAGCTGTGGCTCAAATGCTCAATCCTGGAACATCAAGAACAAAGAGTATGGAGAAAGAGTGTTTGCTCCATACATCTTTGCTCAACTCGAGAAAAGCATCCGCATCGCCCTTGGCTATGGTGAATACTTACCTGCTTGCCTGAATGCCTCAACAAGACAGGAAAGGGGAAAGGGCACTAGAAAAAGGGTGGCTCCTTCTACTGTGCTGCCAAAAAACTGGAAGGACTTCCTTCGAGTCAATGAGAACAAAACCAAATTGTTTGCTTTCCTGTCACGCGAAACCGTTCATCTTCCTCTACCACAGGGCAAGGAACTGTATGCAACAGAAGTGGAGTACTCTGCTCTCGTGCTGAGTCACACTTGCCCCATGCTCGCACAAGGAGGCTGACACTCGTCTACTTCTGCATGTGGCAGATGCTGTGCAAAAAGGGTGTAAAAGGGTAACCATACGTACTGTTGGTACTGATGCGGTTGTACTGGCCGTGGTTTCATTCAGCAAGACAGCTCCTGATGAGCTGTGGATCGCTTTTGGTGTCAGATCAAGCTTTCGGTACATAGCTTTTCACAAAATGGTTGCCACAATGATCGAGTTCGACACAGCTAGTGTATGACTCTCTCATTCTTTCATGCGTTCACCGGGTATGACACTGTTTCTGCATTCAGAGGAAAGAAGACTGCCTGGGAAACTTGGGACGTCTTTCCCAGAGGTGAATGATTTCCTCAGTGAACTCCTGTGCATGCCTAGTGAGGTCAAGTGAAGGGCCAATGTTACTGCTAGAGCGATTTGTGGTGCTGATGTACAACTGAACCAGTGAGAGCATGGTAGTGAATGATGCCAGGAAACAGCTCTTCGCATAGAAGTCTAGAAAACCTGGAGAACCTTCCTCCAACCCAGGCAGCAGTCAATCAGCACATCAAGCATACTTGCTACCAGGCCAACTTACTGTTAAAACTAGACATTGGCCAAGAATCCAGAGAAGCCAGAGCCGTCTGACTTGGGCTGGACAAACGTAACAACGGGGGTGGCAGCCTCTTTTGGACCACTCTCCCGGAGGTATAAAAATCGTGCCATGAATTGATACACTGTCGCTGCAAGAAAGGGTGCACTGGATGTTGCAAGTGTGTCAAAGCTGCACTTAAGTGCACTGCATAAGCATAAGATTTGCTTAAGCAGGTTAGCAAGAAAACAAGGCGTCCACCTTGCGAGTTCACAATGGATTTGCATTGTTAGAAAATTCATTAAGGTTAATGCATTTTCGTGTGCTTACGGTTAGCAGTGCTATGAAGTAGAAACTCATACGTAAGCACAGAACCGGCCGATAAGCAGCTCTATGAAATTTGGCCCTTGATAGTCAAAGTGGTGGTACATGGGTCTTTTTATTATTTTTAAAAATAATGACTCGTTATGGCCCGGTCCCACTGGCCGATGGACACAAAACGTATGCATAAAGGACAGAGCGGACGAGCAAAATTTCGGGGGTGGCTCCATCCGTTTTCATCCGCTCCAGAAATGGACAAAATTTGCGAAAAAAGAACGGAAAATAACGGACGTGGGTAGTATGTAGCGGGGATGTTAAATGGATGAAAGCGGATGGAAGTGGATGACAGCTTTGAATACTTTATATACGAGATGCATACGCTTACATCCTTCCTATTTCCGTGCTACTAACGATGTATAGACGTTCCATGTACCTTATCTTTCCTCCCTCTTTCCGTTTTCAGCTGCAGCGGATGTGAGTTGCAAGGATGCCCAGAGGATGCAGAGAGGATACAGCGGACGTTTAACGGATGATAACGGACATAGAACGTTTGTTGCTCGTATTTGTCGCGGATTTACATCGTACACGGCGGAAGTTCATCCGTTCTAAAAGTTTTGTGCAGCTCAAAACTTTTTGCGCGGATGAAATCACAGTGGACGGATGCTCGATGGATAGAGCGTATGAAACACGTATGCAATGAGTACACAACGGATGTATAGCGTTTTCCAATGGATGGCAAGATTTTTTTACGTTTTACATCCTCTTTGCATCCGTAAGTGCAGTGGGACCGGGCCTTTAAGTGTCAAAATGGAGACAAAGTTAGAAAGAAAAAAAAATCACTCTTTTAGCCGAATATGACATTGACCTTGACCTTATTGCAAATCCCTGAGTTCTGGCGATCTCAAAAGTATTACTAACAGCGTGTTTCCACAAAAAAAAGGTGGAACACGGATTATCTTTTCCGGAATTGAAATACCGTGTCGCAGCGACACGGTATTAAACCAATCTGTTTCCACAGAGCGCAGCATTCCGATTCGCCCCGATTCCGTGTTCCAAGTCAGGCAAATACCGTGTCAATCGGAAGTCAAGATTCAAACTTTGACCTCGATCGTGGATTCAGATCTACACAGGATTCCACGCTATTCTATTTGTGACGTACATTTTTCATTGTTACGTACAGCGCGTATATGTTGTATACGTGTATTTCAAAGTATTTTTCAACCAATCGCGCTGTGATTGAGGCTTCGCGCGCTCTGATGATCCGCCAGACACGGTTTGTCGCTGTGTGTTTCCACAGCGATTTCACAGGAAGTTCGTTGGGATCGACACGTCAAGATCCACCTCCAGAGGGGGATCTGAGAAGCCGTATCTCGGTCGACTCGACCCGACACGCTTGTGTTTCCACAGGAAAACTGACACGGTATGACACGGGTAATACTGTGTCGATGTTTTCTGTGGAAACACGCTGTATATGAATTGACATCCCCAATTTAGTTGTAAATGACACCTTAAACGTTTTTTCTGGACTATTTAATTGGTTCAAAATTTACCCCCGTTTGTACATTAGACCATGCGACTGGCGGCCATTCTGGATTTGACCTCTCAGGGTCAACAGAGGTCAAATCAAACTGAAATAAACTAACTGAAAAGGATTAAGGTGGGGGACTATGCAGGGGAACCATTCTTAAAGAAATTTGAGAACACAGGGGAAAACAAATGACAAATAAATAGGAAAACCTTTTGTAACCATTCAAAACTTGCTATTTTTAGTCAAGTTTGACCTTGACCTTGACCTAAATGCAAAACCCTGAGTTCTGGCGATCTCAAAAGTATTACCAAATGAATTGGCATCCCCAATTTAGCTGGAAATGGCACCTTAAACCTTTTTCTGGACTATTTGGTTCAAAAGTTAAGCGTGTTTATACATTAGACCATGCGGACTGGTGGCCATTTTGGATTTTACCTCTCAGGGTCATCAGAGGTCAAATCTGACTTCCCTCCACATCGGAAAATAAATCTTATGGTGAAAGCTAACTATGCTAGAAGTTTCATGCCTTTCTCAAAAGGTGCACAATTTTCTTGCTAATCCGCTGCACTAGTAATGATGTTACGTTAATGACAATGAAAAATATTTAAATTAGACATCTCGGCTATACTAGATAATACTATTCACTCTATTCAACATTTCCTGTCACATCACCAGATTACGATGCTTATCCACTGGGTCGCGAATCTGAGTTCTGCTGCATGCTCTCATTACGCGAGAGGGCTCTGCTCCATGCCTAATCTTCTATCACTGCAGCTGCACGATGGGAAGCTGTATGATGAGTTCTACTCAACGTTGGCCTCTGAAGCATCAAAATCAAAGGTATACCAAACACAATTTCTATTGAAAACAGTTTCTTTCCATATAGTTTTGTATTCTTCTAACCCAACATTTGGGGTCAATGTTTTTTCACATTCAAAAGAATAAATCATTTTTTTCATCAGTGACGACCACTCTCCTATCAATATTATAAATAGTTTGGCTATAATTATGCTGACAAGGAAATAAATGATGTAAATAGAATGAACTTTTGTGTCAAAATGATATATCTTCATATAAAAGCATGTATCCTACAAATAGTATTTCGCATTATATTTTTAGAAATTATTTAAATTTTGTCAATAGTCGCAGGAAATTATTTGTACATGTGCATTGTAAATAGACGGATATAACACTATTATTTTGTTTGAACAGACTCAGCCTTTTTTTTCAACCATCTATTATTTGAATTTGAATTTGAATTTATTAACAACAACACATCACAATAATGACAGTACATATAAACAATCATACAATGCAAAAAATAATACTGATACATGTACATGTATATATAACATAAGAGTAATGTTGATTAAACAGTAATGGTTTAAATACGATATTTAGACATACATCTGCATACTATTACGTAGATATGTGTATTACTATATTTAAGTGAAGTTGTTAATGGGAACTAGAAGTTAGCACAAGTGCTAGTCGAGCCTAGTTCCATTCTTTGGCAAGATTTTTTTTCTGTTAATTTGTTTATACATATGAATGTAAAACTTGTTTGTTTTGTATTTACATATATACAACAAAATAATACAGTTTATGTAACTTTTGTACATACTAAAATGAAAAAAGAAAAAGAAAATAGTTTTAGTGTTAAAGCATTATAATGAAAGAAGACAAATCTTTGAACAAATAAAATCATCAATGTGTTCATAAAAATGAAAAGGGTGTATTAATGAAAATAATATCATACAGATGTGCGTACATGCACAAATCCTTTAAAAGCTTAAGGCAGCTATAATCGTTAACAAGTAAGTGTATACATATATAAAAGGAAGATAAGTAAAATAAAAGGAAAAACAAAGAACGGGGGGGGGGGAGGGTGGGATTGAGCCCACGTCATTTACATAGAAGGTAGGTGGAAAGATGTCTCCGAAAAGATAACCTCGATGTTTTTAATCTAATTTCATCTGGGAGATCATTCCACAGCTTTGTTCCTACAAACGAAATACAAAATTGCCCTTTCGTTGTCTTACATTTTGGTTGATAGAGTAAGCCACTTTCTTTTCTCCTAGTTGCATATCTGTGCTGTATCATCTGACAATAATCCACTAAAGAGTGTGGTAAAACACCTTTTACCAAATCGTACATAAATGTTGATATAAGAAGTTCATGAAGTTGAAAAATATTTAAAATATTTAGACTTTGAAAAAGAGCTCTGGAATCTGTTCTAAGTGGACTGAATGTAATTGCTCTCATTGCCATTTTTTGACTTAAATGTATACAATTTAGATTACTTTTGTAAGTGCTCCCCCATACTTCTACTCCATAAGAGAGGTGATGCTGTATAAAAGCCTTATATAATAACACAAGTATATTCTTGGGTATATTATTGATGACATTTGTTTGTCTTTCTTCATTTTGTCTTTCCCTTCTCTTACCACACCCATTTTGCCTGGGCTTTTTAGCCCCTCTCTCTTTCTATCTCTGTCTGTCTTTTTCTCTTTCCCTCTCTCCTTTTCTCTCTCTCCTTTTCTCTTTCTCTCTTTCCTTTTCTCTTTCCTTGCTTTAAAACTCTAACTAGAGGGTAATGATGTTATATTAATAACAATGAAAAATATTTAAGCTAGACATCTCGGCTATACTAGATAATACTATTCACTCTATTCAACATGTCCTGTCACATCACCAGATTAAGAAGCTTAGCCACTGGGTCGCATATGTAGGTTCTGCTGCATCCTCTATCTATTATTGATGACATTTGTTTGTCTTTCTTCATTTTGTCTTTCTTTTTTCTTACCACACCCATTTCCCCTTGGGTTTCTTCTCCCTCTCTCTCTCTCTCTCCCCTCTCTCTCTCTCTCCCTCTTCTATTTCTTTTGCATTACAAATCTAAGTAGAGCTTAATAATGTTACATTAATGACAATGAAAATTATTTAAAGTAGACATGTCGTTTATACTTGATATTATTATTCACTGTAGATTGGAAGATTATTCTGCGTGAGCAGACACTCTCTTTCTTTTCCAACTATTCATAATTAATCACATTAGACTTTCATTTTGTCTTTCATATTGCTCTGACCACACCCATTTCCCTTGGGCCTTTTAGCCCCTCTCTCTCTCTATCTTTCTCTATCTCTCTCTCCTTTTCTCTTTCCTTGCTTTAAAAGGTTTATGATGTTACATTAATGACAATAAGAATATTTAAATCAGACATGTCATCTATACTTTATTCAACATGTCCTGTCTCATCACCAGATTGAGGAGCTAGCGCATTTGGAATCAGTTGTGGGTTCTGCTGCATCCTCTCACTACGCGAGAGGTCTCTGCTCCATGCCTAATCTTCGATTACTGAAGCTGTACAGTTTGACGCTGAGTGATGAGTTCTACTCAACGTTGGCCTCTGAGGCATCAAAATCAAAGGTATACCAAACACGATTTTTATTGGAAACAATTTTTTTTCTCCCAAATAGCTTTGTATTTGCAACTCAACTTATATGGTCACTGTTTTTTCATATTTTTTTTAAATAAATCTTTTATTATGCATCCGCTACAAAGTAGCCGGAGGCATTATGCTTTTGGGTTGTCCGTCCGTCCCTACATCCCGTTCTCGTGATCTCCTTATCTCAAGAACCGATGGATGGATTCCCTCTAAACTTAAGTCATTTCTGTATCTTGTGCTTGCAAAGCCAATAAACTGATTAGATTTTGGGTCACAAGGTCAAAGGTCACAGGGCTCATTATGTATGCAAAAAGAGCTTGTGGTTGCGTTATCTCAAGAAATAATTGTGAAAATAGCTTGTAATCACGATATTCGGAGGATCTGTTAATGTATTACAATCAAACTTTAATTTTAAAATTTGCTTCTGTTTTGGTTTGTAAAAGCGCTCTAAGGCGGAGGCATCATTTTTGACTGCGCGCAGTTGAAGATCCATCTAGTTTTCATTAATTTTGAGCACTTTCATATCAATATTATAAATAGTTTGGATATGCTGACGAGGAAATAAATACCTGTGAATAGAATGAACTATGGTGTCATAATGATATGGATTCATATAAGACCATGGATCCAACAAATAGTATTTGGCAATTATATTTTTAGAAATATTTTTGTTTTGTCAAAAGTCGCAGGAAATTAATTTTAAAAGCGCAATGTAAATTGACGGATATGACACTTGCTTTTATTCTGCTTGAAAAGACATTATTATCATTATTATCTATAGAAAGATAGCTTTCTTTTTTACTATTGGGTTATTTAGAAACTTTAGATTCTTATAGGCCTACTATGAATGACCAAACATAATACCTACATGTAGGTGCTTATATCTTTGATTTATTGATAAAAGTAATTAATCTATAAACAATTATTTATTAACATTATCAATTGAAAAATTAATGTATTCCTCAACTAATAGTTTGTAACATTATATAAATAATTTCTGTTACCATACTTACTTGGTATACTTGGTATACTTGGTTGATTAGCCCTCTTGTCCTATGGGAAGGGCTCTCAGTTTTCTTTTAAAAGTAGCCACAGTAGGTGCAGACACTATGTCGTGAGGTAGCTGTTCCAGGGTTGGACCACTCGATTTGAAAAAAAGTGGCCAGCTAGTTTTGTGCGAGTACGTCTTTGGTAAAGTTTCTTAGAATGACCTCTTAGATCTTTGTTTGGAGCAGAGAAGAACTTTTCTGAACTATTCCTATATATAATTATCATTAAGGTATTTGTAAGTATCAATCAAATCTGTCTTCTGTCTCCTCTCCTGTAAAGACTCTATCTTAGTCTTGGTCTCGTTACTGCAAAGACGTATACACCTCGTCTGCACCTTCTCTAATGTCTCTATATCTTTCTTAGTGTAGGGGCTCCAAGCTGTTGAAGAAAATTCCAACGCTGGTCTCACAATTGATTGGTAAAGAGTCACAGTCTTGTCTTCATTAAGATTTGTAAAACAGCGACGAAACATAGCCATCTTGCGACGAGCAGAATTCACAACAGCTTGAACATGAGTTGATGGGAACAAATTATTTGACATAATAACTCCCAGATCTTTGTGATTTGAAACCTCTTGAAGAATCTTTCCGTTCATGGAATAACAGTACTGCAAAGCACCTCTAATTCTCAGTACCACACATTTATCAATATTGAAGTCTAACAGCCAGAGCTTGGACCATGCCGCAAGTGCATTTAGATCCTCTTGGAATATATCACAATCATGTTTTGTCCTGATCCATCTATACACTTTGGCGTCGTCAGCAAACATCTTAGCTGTAGAGGTCACCATTTCCGGAATGTCATTCATATAAAAAAGAAAAAGCAGGGGCCCAAGAATTGACCCTTGCGGTACTCCACTTGTTACGTCTTTCCAAGATGACACACCATTTCTGAGAACAGCTCTCTGCCTGCGTCCTTCAAGAAAACTCTCTATCCAATCCAATACTTGGCCATGTATTCTGAGTTGCTTCAATTTATACAGAAGTCTTCGATGAGGAACTGAGTCGAAAGCTTTTTGAAAATCCAGATATAATTATAATGTCTACTCCTTCCTTCTCATCAATAGCCTTCGTCCAGTCGTAAAGACACTCCAGAAGTTTAGTAGTGCATGAACATCCTTGTTGAAAACCATACTGATGGCATGAAATTATATTATTGATCGATGCATGTTCAGTTAACTTGTCACAAATAATTTTCTCCAAGATCGTCACTATTTGACTTGTAAGAGAGACTGGTCTATAATTGTTCGGCACTAGTCGAGATCCTTTCTTGAAAAGGGGTGTAATGTTTGCATCCTTCCAATCTTGAGGGATTTGACCAGTCAGTAATGATTGCTTAAATAACATACTCAGAGGCTTGTCAAAATCAAGAACGTTCTTCAATACATTAACATGTATTCTATCGGGACCACAAGATTTGTTCAAATGGAGTTTGTCTAGTTTTTCACGAACAGTATTCACAGAGAATTCAATGTCATAGATAGGATTTATGTCTGAGGTTTTCGGAATCTGAACAGAAGGGAGCTGCTGATCCACTGCTTCAGTCTTCAATACACTTACGAAAAAGTCATTAAGAATTTCCGCCTTATTCTGATCGTCTGTTATTTTACTACCATCATGCTCCAAAACCTCAACACAGTTGCTGCGCTGAAGATCGTGAAAAATGTTTTGCATAATTGTAGAATTTCTTGGGTTCTGACTTAATCTGGTTTATCAAAAACGTCTCATAGTCCACTTTCGCTGCACGCACTACTTCATCTGTATGTGACTTTAGATTGTGGTATTGTTCCTGGTGTGCATGAAGATTAGTCTTTCTAGCTTTCACAGCTGCTGCCCTCTTTGCTTTCTTGGCTCGTTTCACTGACCTGTAACTTGTCCATGGTGGCTTGTGACGTTGTCCGGATTTCACCAGCTTGGTGGGAATAAATTTCTCTATCCTTTCTTGGTACTTAAGTTTGAAAATCTCCCATCTTTCATCAATGTTACTAGAGAAGACAGTTTCCCAGTCCGTAACCTGAACCTCTGCTGCAAAAGATGCATAATCTCCCTTCGAGTATAAGTAGATTTTACGTTCTTGTAATGTGATGCGTGGCACAGGTATTCTCATGCTTATTGAAATGTTATTTTGTTTATTATAACATGCTGATTCATTTGAACTATAGCAGAAATCGAGACGAAATAATCAGACTTAGTGAATGATAAAGGTACTGAAATGCAGATTCATATGAAATTAGCTGTGTTTTGAAAAGGTGTTTTTTCACACTTTGGTGTGAACTGATAACTTGTCTTGGCACAGATCCAGATGCTGATTATGGATGATGTTTCCATGATTACTCCACGAAGACTACACTCCATTCTCTCTCTACCACGCCTCCAGTCACTCACCTTGACGGATATCAAACGATTTGACACAGACGATGGAGAGACACTGGTGTGTATCTTTACTATTCCAAGATTGAAGTCAAAATCCTCTTTTTGTTCGCAAGCTAAAAAGGAACGGGATCAGAAAATACAGACAGACTAAATATGAATGATAAAGGAATTGCTGTTTTGAAATCAAGTTAAAACGACATACAACGGGCTTTTAAAAAGATTGAAGGATGGTTTTATATATATATCAAAAATATGTATGCACAGTTATAGCTTTATCAACTTGGGATGAAGTTTAACCATGCACATTTTTTTCAAAGCTTGTTAAATATCGATTGGTAAATGATTGCCATGATTTGCTATTTCCCATAAAGAATTCTGTTGCTTATTTTCGTCATCAAATTTGTAACATTCAGTAATGTGAAGTCATTTGATTTTTTTGTTTTTTTGTTAGTCTAGCTTAATTAATATCACAATATAAAAGGTGATTATCACAAAAAGACGAATATCACAATAAAAGAAAGATGATAATGAATACTAAAATCCTGTCATCTTCCACTGAAAAAGGAGGATTAACCCTCATTAATAACTTGGCTTTGGTCATGTTGGTGGAAACAGACAAAATAAAGAAACTTATTAAAGAAGGTTTCAGAAAAAATGGACAAGAATAAAAACATAAAGAAATGTTGAATGTCGATAATGCTAAAGATATACCACGTAATTATCTTATCTTATATTAATCCTATATTTATTTTGTATCCAAAATACTGAAAATATCATTTTCAAAGTCATTTGACAGTGTAGTTATCCGGAACGGCATCGCATGTGACTGTAATGACAATCAAAGATTCTCTATTTCATTTATAATCTCGGCATCCCAAAGTTCAAAACTATTGTAATCTGTGTCCATTTTCCACAAACCTACCTGGTTGTTTATTTCTACTTAGGCAACTTATGATGTTATTGTATATTTGTGGAATATTTACCAAGCATGATATGAACAGTAAAAGTACTATATAAAACAATGAGTCAGGTTATGTAATATCATTTCTTACATTAGCGTTGGTTTTCAAACATAATATAGTGAGCCTTTTCATATTGCTTTTTTTGGTAGACTGGTCAAACATGCTCAGTAGATGAGCTTTCTGTGGATGGTAAGCATGTGACCAGCCTGTGGAATCTTGGACTTCAGACATCATGTCCAAGAGTTCAAAAACTCCTACTGAACTGGTCAGCCAGGGAGAATGTCTCCTCAAATATCGTCACAATGGCCTGCTCTCCATTCCATCATCTAACTCACCTTCACATCCAGGCACCGATGCCTCCCAATACAGCAACTACACTGAATGATCCTGTGTCATTTTGCGATGCTGTTAAAACATCATGTCCTCTACTCACCAAGCTGTCCATTACCTTCATTGCATTGAACAACAAGGAGGCAGCTGAGATCATCCAACTCTTGAAGACTCATCCAAATCTGACAAGCATAGAGTGAGTCTCATTTGATTTGCCAGGGTAATGATTGCCACATTAAAATAAAAAATCTTACCTGTATTATTATTATTACTATTGTGGAACGCATTTTGGTTTACCTTTTTATTGTGAGTTTCTTCTCTTCATTTGCTACCTCTCTCTCTCTCTCTCTCTCACTCTCTCTCTCTCGCCCCCTCCCTCTCTCTATGTCCCTCCCTTTTAATTACTTTTCTTTCTCTTTTTTTAAGTTCTCTTTTTATTCCTTTCTCCCAACTCTCTTTCCAGCATTTCATCTCTTTCACTCTCTTTATCATCGTCTCTTTCGCTATCATACAACGATTCTCTGTAAAAGAGATGGTTTGAAGTTTTTTACTGCACGACACAAACCTGTATAAACAAAATTACGGCATAGAATTATGCTGTATGCTTACATGGTATTGATACAAATGGGATACCTGATTACGTTTGATCTCATAAAGAGGAAAACTAACATTGATTTAACACAGCGGGTCAGGTGCGGATCCAGGAATTTCTTCCCAGGGGGGGGGGGGGGGGGGGGGGGGCACACGGGGGGTAAGAGGACACATATTATTTTTTTTGGTCCCCAAAAAATCGCAACGACTCAGCCAGCCGCTGAATAAGCGGGGGGGGGGGGGGGGGGGGAGCACATTTTTTTTTTCTTTTTTTTGGTCCTGAATATTTGAAAATCGCGCCGGTCGCAAATTCGCTCAGTGGGGGGGGGGGGGGGGGAGTGCACACTATTTTATTTTATTTTATTTATTTTTGGGGGCACGTCCCTGTTTGCCAGTACATTTTTGGCGAATTTGGGACTGTTTTTAACATATTTTTGGGGGGGCTGGGGGGGGGGGCACGTGCCCCCCCCCCCTGGATCCGTCCCTGGTGGGATCTTAATATCAAAAGGAAATTGATTTTGGCAAAAATAATCTGCCCAACAAGCAACATATCGTCATTGTCACTGAATTAGATTTTATGCGGGGTCAGGGGTAGCTGCATTAAGGTTTGGAATGAATCTCAGATGGTTAAAAATGTGCATACAGGCATGAGTGGGTTGTCTAAAAGATTAAATAATAGGGTGCTGTATAGGGAATTTTTACAATACTTTACATCATCTGATCATTCTGATGATCTTTGCACTTCAGGATTTATTCATATCAATATAATTTTCTTATTATAAATGTAAATCAATGTTATCTTATTCATCATTATGTATCCTACATACACAATGTTGATACCTATATTTTAATAAAGAGCAATATCATGTGAGGTTGGATGTGTAATTTTCATCTATACGCACACCACATAGCATACATCTCTGATGGCTTTTTAAGAGAGTATCGTGTGTCAGGTTAGTTCAGAAGATAACGTATTGTGCCCCCGAAATGTACTGTTTTATTACTATAGGTTGGATTTGTGTGGTACCAACGCGGATCTGGATCCACTGATTTCCGAGGTGAACAGTGAAGGCAAGCTGACTGTCACCGTGGAGCATGGCAAGGTAAGATATAACACTAGATTACATGGCCATCCTTCGATTGATTCTTCTCCCTCTTTCTAGCATTCCATTGATTCAAAGTAGGTTATTATTTTTTTAATTATCCATATTTAATGTTACGGTCACAAAGGTTCGTACGAATCTCCCTGTTTTTCCATTGTCTTCCCGAATTTCCATTGTCTGAAAATCGTTCGTACGGCGTTTGTAGCAGTTCGTAATGGCATTTGTGACCGAGGTATAACTCCGCCCAATCGCTACCCAAGAATAAATTTACAATACACATAATTTAAGCTGTCTTTTATGTGTTTATTCTGGCCTGATTAAAATGATCATGTCTAGCAATAGGTTTGTTCTTGATCTGTGTTATAATATCCGAAAACTGAAATATAACAACCATAGAGAAAAAGACTCTTCACAGCTACATGTATGTGAACATTTTTAGTGAAAAAGTACTTGTAATTCATGTACATGATGTATAAGGCAAAAACGCTCATTGTACTTTGTCCTATTCTTTTTAAAAGCGATATGACCTTTAATACCTGATAAAAAGATGGAAATTTCCCTTGTCTTATATAATTATATAGGTCTAATTGAAGATATGTTTCAAACTATCATGTAGCATGCATCTTAGCAAAACTAAACTCCACTCAGCTCCATGGCAAAAGATAGATAGATAAAACTTTTTTTGTTCTCTTTGCCTCTAATGAGGTGTCGTGGACGAGTGGATATTTCACCGGACTGTGGATCACAAGGTCCGCGGTTCAAGTCCCACCGCGGCACTAATGTCCTTTGGCAAGACATTAGTCTACATTTGCCACTCTCCACCCAGGTGTTAAATGGGTACCCGGTAGGATGCGAAAGCTAATGTGCTTAAATTAGCAAGTGTGCGCTTGTAAAAATGATGCACTGGCTGGAATGCTCCCCAGGGAGTGGAGAATGTGCATACATTGTGTGCGGGTAAGCCTGAATCCGATGACCGGGGTAATAATATGATTGCAGGGCTCTCAGGGAGAACAGTATGAATACTGATGAGGCTACCCTGGGTAAACAAGACATATTATTATTATTATTATTATTATTATTCAATATTAAAACAACAACAATTTCACAAACAATTTAGCAAAACAATGGAACATCAATAATACACATATCATTTGTTCAAATATAACTACCCCCGGTAAGCAAATTTGCATGAAATTTCATATTTTGTACTTTCAAATGTTCATTTATTTTTAGTCTGTGAGTCATTTCTCTCTTGAATAAATAAATAAATCAAATTCAAATCTCTATTATCATATACCCATACTTTTTACGAAAAATTATTATTTCATGAATAGACCAAAAAGCAATCGTCATAATTAATCGATTTCGGTTTGCAAATTCATTTTGAGTAAGAAAATAATATCTATCTCTATTTCAAGATTAAAAGCATGTAAAACTAATTTCTTTAAATACTCAAAAAAGGTTTTGTTTGCCTTACATGAAGTAAAATCATGAACAACATCTTCAGTTTCTTTGCACTTTAAACAAAGTTCATCGTGTATATTAAAGACCCCACTTGAACAGATTTTTCCGAACTGGTAGCATATTATATAAAAGCTTGAAACTAAATTCACATAGACCAAATTCTTTAATTCCAATCAAATTTCTGTTAAAAACAGGGGACCATTTAACCTCCATCTGCAGAACATTTTCCCAATACAAACAACATTTATTTATTTATTTTAATTTGTTTAAAACTTTATCATATTATACCACTGTTTACTACTCAAATGGCTAACAGACTTAACTGCTTTTCAAAATACAATGTGGGGATAATGAAATTATGATCTTTGGATCCTAATGGTACCCTATGCTTTATCATTTATCCAAATTTTTGGAATTGATTATTGTAGCTTTTGTATAGTCAAAAATCAAAAGTTATTTACTTTGTCTAGTTTTAAGACGGATATATAATTCATTTACTGAAAGATAGATAAAACATGCTTCTTACAATAATGCAATATCAACGAGTTCTATTTTTTTCCAAACATGTTAAAGATGAATAATGTTGTTTGTGGCCTGCATTTTTTTATAAGCAAATATATATTCTCACTTCTGTAATTAAAAACAACAAAAAATAACATTCCATGAAGCGATGATGTCATTAAGATGAGTGATAGGTACGGAGTGTACCGTAGTCCTAACTATGTGTTATCTTCCTCTGCCTGCTACCTTGGTCATGATAGTGAGATCATCAAATCTTCCCTGTCTTAAAATGTAATGCTTGTCGTACCTTTCAGGAAAAAATACCTCACTAATGTCTCCAAATACTCTAGAACTATTAGGGCCTATGTAGTCAATTCAAATCTTAATAATTTTGGTTTACCTAAATGATATCCTAGTATTTGATCATTATCTATTTCTTTCCAATTTGAATATACATGGATAATTGAATCCCTTAACTTTTAGTAAATGGTTGAAGGTTAAATGAAATCAAGCAAAACATCTCCATAAAAATGATTGTAAAAAAGTATTCGTTAACACACATATGAAATCTGACCAAAACAAATTACAATGTCTGGAAGCTTAATTTTTAACTATTATTAATTAAATTCACAATATCATTGAAATTTCCATTGCCAAATTTAACAGCAAATCACCCATTATTCCTTTGAATGGTACATTTTATATTCTTTTCATTTACACCTGGTTTTTATATGTTTCAATGATTTCTTGGATTCTTCTGCAAAAAAAGTGGACGGATTCTATGGCCTAAGATGAATGGGTAGATGCGCTTGAGTGATAGGTGATTTGGCCGTCAAGAAACAACGTATCAACATTTTTAACACATTGGAAGGTGACTCTCATCAAACCATGTGATGGCAGCAGACTACTACGGCCTTGAAAATGAAACCTGTCGAATATGGATGTAACCGGGATTCCCGAATAACTAATTGTATTTATTGAAGGATCATTAGACTGAGGTAAAATGTATGGAAAACAGTATCTTAAAGCCCTTATTAAATGTTGAGAGCCCCAAATTCACCAAAAATGTAATTTTACTTAAATTGTATCATAATGTGAAAGAGGATGTCATTTAACTACTGCAAAGATCCCTCCTACCCCTAACAAAAAATGTGTTGGAAGACAAATATTGATAAAAGAATACATGATTTTGTATTCTTTCATAAATATTCTACTTGCAGAAATGTGTCTTTAAATAAATGACATCTTCTTTCACATTATGATACTTTTTAAGTGAAATTTACCATCAAATTTTTGGGGCTCCCATCACTTTAGAGGGGCTTCAAGCAATAATTATTGATTATACTCTGTCTTGATACTTTTTATGAATATCTTTATAAGTATGTTGAAGAATATGGAGCTCCAAGATAAACAAAGGTTTGATGCATTGTGTGCCCTCACCATTTAATATAATTATAAAAAAAGAGGTTTCCTGGTGATGGAAATAGGATGGACCGGTATTAAGTTTAAAGACCATATCCGACGAAAATACAACTTGTTATCAATGGAAAGCTGAATGAACATAGAATACAAATATAACGGAATTCAAAATATTTTCCTTAATAGTATTGCACAAAAGCGAATTAAAACCTTATTCTCTGCACCTCTCCAAATTACAGGTCAATAGGGGTCAAATTTGCTGCAGTTACAGTGACGACATAATATGTGCACCCTAGCGGCTCGCCTATATAGCCGAGGCGATGAGCCGTGCTTAAGTGATACAAAGTCATTGTGAAATGTGAAATATGAAATGAACCCAACTGAACCGAATTGAATTTGAACGAATCCAACTCTCAGTTGCTTGTTTAATAACAACTCCAACCGGGTTGTGTTTTCTCATATTCGCTGTACTGTAATGAGGATGATAATATGTTGCATTGCACAATCATAACAAGGTCATCAGGAATCTAATCCGTAAGTAAGGTTCTGTTGATCTATCCTTCATCAAAGTGATACAAGTATTGTGTAAGAATTCAAATGAGCTTTCCGGTATACCAGGATTTATTTCATTCTCTAAGGTTAAAGTAAGTTGCATCACCTTTTTTCTGTTTAACCGACAATTCATCCATTACCACGTTAGAATGTATGTATTCGATCTAGACAAGCTTTAGTCTTGTCTTTTATTTAGTATCATTATAATGCGTTTCTATTTCCCATCACAATGATGCAATGTAAGTTATGTTTATATTGTTATATGATTAGTAGATCTGAATAGGACATAGACCCATGTGATATCTTATAAATTGTTAAAATGTTTATTCTTATTTACACAGACAATTTATTTCAAGTCAATTTCTTTCAAGTCAAGTCTGTAGTGTGTTTACATCATATCAATTTATACTCTATTATAACATTTTCTTTCCATTTATGTCTATTGTGATGATCGTTTCCATCATTACGTGAGATGTAATGATTTGCCAGTTTGTGTGCAGTATATAGGGGAAAGAGAATTTGAATCTTGCAATGTGCCTTACGTTGGGAGAGGTGTATTCTCTTTGTTCGAGCTGTATGTAAATATTGTTGGTCTTACAGGCTCTTTGATTGCCTTGAGAAAATCTGGAGTCTTCTAAAAGCCTGTGAATTCCTCTTTTGTTATATTTCCTATGTTCATGGATTTGCAGGACTGCTGTAACCCATTATTGATATCCGGAATGTATTGACTATGTAAATATATTTATATACATGTTTAATGTTCTCAGCTAGGGAGTCACATTGCATTCATTCACGTCTTTCTACAAATGTTTTTTGATATCTGAATTTATTTTGTAAATATATATATGAGGGTGTATATTTTTGTATGTGAATGAAGTGTAAACGAAGAATACATGTGACAAGTTCAACAGTAGGACTAGTGAAATATGGAATTTGTTGCAAGAACAAACAACGCTTGTAAATATCTCATCAGTAACTGTAGAGACAACAATTCCATGTCTGTATCTAAGCAGTTAATCTTACAGAATTATGTAAAATGCATGTCATTTGATTAAATTTATTGTTTCATCAATGTGATAAGCAATTTATTTGGTTATCTTGGTTATGTCATACACCTAGTACATCCATATGGATTTTATGTTTGTTTGAGTCGAGATGTTTTGTTCAATTTTGTAAAATATTTGTGTGTGTGTGTGTTCAGCTAGCTGTCCTAATACCTAATCGATAGTCAGCTCCAAGAGGACAACATTTACGTTTATGTTATTTGTCCGGCCGGACAATGGCTCATCCAAGTACATTGATATTATTCATCAATTTCTAATTGTTATTAATCAGCATGAATAGAGTTTCATCTAGACAGGCCATAGTAATTTAGTCTCATCGTTGAGATATCAATAAATTAGTGAACCAACCGTGATCCAAGATATCTATTGGTAACATGAAATGTCTTTTTTTAAACAACATTTAATGAGATTTCCCAGAAGTGCGGACATTTCAAGACATAACATATTACTAGTCTTTTTTTTTTCTCTCATAAGCCTAGGACATTTTAAATTGAAGGGAATGTAATCCCTTCGACTTTTACCCATACTGACTGCGTATATCACAGTTGTTTATAGTGTTAATTGTATATGTGTTCATAGTCATAACCATACGCAATTTCAGAGGAATGGTATTAAAATGTCTTAGTTCATGTGTTTAAAAGACAAAGTTCGATCTATAACTGACTGAACTCATGGGATTCAAAATTATCTTGTTGTTGAGAGAGAGCAGAAGGGGACTCTATCGCAAGAAATTGAATAAAAGAATTACGATAGCCATCTTCATTTTTAATTATCGCCTCAGAGCTTTATTCACGTGAACTGGAATAAGTTGGATAAGAGGTGGGCAACATGAAGAAAGAAAGAAAGAGGGCAAAGCGCTTTTCACAGAAAACGAGAAAATTGGATTGGAGAGTGTGAGAAAGAGAGATTTAAAGACGTGGTGTAATTAGACGGAGAAAGGTGGGGGAAACCCAAGAGAGAGAGGGGGGGGGGAGATAAAGAGAGAGAGAGAAAGCAAGGGACCATAAAGATAGAGAGAGAGTATTATTGGAATTAATACAAACACGCATACGAAAGCAAGAAAACATGATTCTCACACATTTTTTAAATAAAAAACGGTATCGCTGATCCACAGCCGTTCCACTGGCTGTCTGCCCTTACAACAAAGAATATTATTTGTCTGCGGTACGTTGTCATGCTATGATTGCTATCTTGTATTGTCTTATTATTACACTTTCTTTCTAGTTTCCCATGTTTTATATATTTTATTATTATTAGGTATATCACTTTGAAACATATCTATATTTTTGTCTCAATTTTAGTGGGGGAACTCTAGCCAAATTATTATATTTTTGTCGTCTTATTTCAAAATAATATTATCAATCAAATGAGTAAAATCTATCTAGATAATCTATATAATATTCTAAAAATATTGGAATTATCGGCACACTGGCAATACATCCGTGCACTATACATTTGTTATTCTAGCTTAGTTGATAACATAATAATAGAAGGTGCCAGAAGTTCCGGCTTTCTGGTGGTACTAGGTCACTTGCCGGAGAAAGATGTCTGGACCTTACTGTTTAACTTTAATATCGGCTCTGTATTCTGAAAATGTTCGGTCACTGACCTCTTAGTGAGCTAGCTACACAGAGAGCTGTTGGGGAATCCCCCCCAAAAAAATGCAGGATTTTCATTGGTTATCGGGGGTTATTTCGTCCTACGTCATAGCGCTGACTCGTTGATCACCTGATCTTCCATGTCTTTTTCGATGCTTTGCTGGAGTGGTTTGCCTTGCAGTCGTGGATCTAGTTTACAGCTTTCCCATCACAAATCGGAGCTTCAGGTCAAGCTGAAAGGTATGTAGGATGTTCATTTAACATTTCATCTTATGTTTGACTAAGTTTCATTGCATTCTGAATATCCGAAGTGTACATTTTTTGTGTCGAAATGTGAAATGTCGTGTGCCAAATTTGGCAAGTTACATGCGCTATAACACAGTAACACTAACAGTGTATGCGTTGTGCGTGTATTGCATACAGTCAGTACATTAGCTGTAGGCCTAGGCTAGGGAGACCGAAAGCTTCAGTCTCTGATATATCGACGGTTGTTCCGCTGAGATTGCATCTAGCATCTGGCTTCTCTGACCGCCTCTAGTATTGTCAACAAATGTCAGTTTTATTAAAGAATGACCCATACCAGACGGTTATAGTCTATAGTCTAGTCTATGTCTAGAGACGAGTCTAGATCTAGATCATCTATCTAGATTAGACAGAAATAACCGTCTGATAAGTGATATGGACTGGGTCATTTCTGAAGTAGACTTGGGCATCTACTTAGAGTAGACACCATAACCAGACATGTAATACTCGCTGGAAATGTATCAGGCAATTCAGGCTTGACATCCTTAACTTCCAGTATATAGGTACGTCTGTTCGGTTGAGGTGTCGGTTGCATGAGAGAGAGAGTTGAGGTTGGCTCTAGCTCTTCCACGGAGGCTTCCAATAGGAATACCGCCCTCTAGTGGTGAGGGCAGCTGTTGTAGTCTGCTATGCTCTGCTACACTCGGCTACACTCGTAGTCTGCTAATGCAGTCTGCTTCGTGCTTGTAGTCTGATATCATAAATTACTATATTTCTTTAATAAAAACTGACATTTGTTGACATGTGATGTAGGCCTAATATGTATAGAATAGAGGCGGTCAGAGGAGCCAGATGCAATCTCAGCGGAACAACCGTTGGCGCTTGTTCAGAAACGTATCCAAATTTTGACCCGTAACTCTGGTGTGGAGATACCCTACTAAAACATACCAAAACTGAAGTAAATATTCATTAAATGTCCAAATAAAGATCATGAGAAGTCGTTATGTTTATTACCTGTTTTCGTGTCAATTTTCTTGTTATTTTTAAAGTATTTTTCGGATAAACGTTGATATTATACTGCACTGCACTGCTTAGTATACACTTTTTCACAGGTTTCACGGCAAACCGCGCCGCTGCACAATACAAGTACATAAAGATGGTGGGTTGCGGGCGGGCGCGTGCCTGTGTGAAGTTATTTACCATAATGTCTCAGATCCTCATTATTTGTAGAATATAAATGAATTTCACTTTAATCCTTTACGTTTGTGTTCACTATCAGTAGATTTTGGAATGTTTGGAGTGATTGGAAGTCGGGACCTCTCGTACCCCAAACGAATCTTTCCTCATTCGTTTACCATTGTTCAAGATCTTGCACACAATTTGCAACTTTCTTAAAAATACCTAGCATAGGTCTACTTGACTCGTGCTCTAAGCAGTGCAATATTATACAAATAACGCACGTCCCAGAGTGCAATAGCGGTGAATGCAGTACGCGCGAGGTTTCTTTAGATTGGTGCCGCTCTGTGCAACGAGCCGCTTGCGGCGAGTTGACAGTGAGCACCATCTGAAGAAACCGAGCGAACACTGCATTTACGTTTCGCACAACAGGGTCAAGTGCGTTATTTGTTTTATAAAATAGCGACACAAACAGCAACAAACAAAAGTTTAGATCTTAAGTATACGAGAGTTCGATCTAGATCTAGAGTTATGTTGGTTCTAGAAATAAAATGAGGGTCTAAGACCTTGCAGGCTTACCAAAAAGTGGGCCAAAAAGTCCACGGGATTCATTGTTTGATTAAAAATAAAATGCATAGGGTGTCTAGAGACGAGTCTACATCAGACAGCTGAAATTCCTGGCTTCATTATAAAATCCAAAAGTCAAAACGGGTCTAAATCCAAGGCAAAAGTAAAACAAAAATTTGCTTTCTAATAATACCCCGCGCGCTCTAGCTAGAGCTAAGCTACGCGTACGCTGCGCTGGGGATCATGGTGCGTACATACAATATTAGCTACGCGTAGTAGCCTATAGCCTACAATGCACTCGAGGGAGCGTACTAGTACTACGCGTACGCGCGCGCACTGGATCTCCATGGTCACGCGTACGCGCCGTGCAATATAACTTTTTGCTGCGCTTTTTCTGCACTCATTTCTGCAAAATCGTGCTTGCATCAAAAATTTGTCAATGCCATGTGACGCGTATTGACCAATCACGATGCTTAAAATACTAGAGCCATTTCATAAAAATTGATCACCATATACATTTGTTGTTGTTGGTGAAGCAACACCTCGTCCTTTTGTCACATACAGTGACCAGCGCAGTGAGAGTTTAATAACAAAGTCTCTGAAAATTGAAATTTGTCAAGAATTTTTAGGACATATGAAATGTCCCATGCAAACCCTGAACCGCCATACAGAGCTGCCAACTAGTACGGATTTCCCCGTAATTGGTAAAGAAATTAACGATCATTACGGCAGTATACAGACTGTTGTTTAAAATTACAGATTATTATTATTATTATTTTTGGGGCGTAAATATGATTTATCGTAGTGAGTGCTGTGCAGTATGGCGGACATCCAACACTCGCTGAGAAAGACGGAAAAGTATCAAGTATCTCTAAATAAAAGCCAATTTTTCATGGAAAACTGATGTGTTGTGAACTTGTAAAAAACCTGAACATTTTTTTTTAGCAACTTTGTGTGAGTAAAATCACCAAAAATTTCAGGTAATCATGCGTGCATGCCATTTTTTTTTAGACCCATAGCGCCGCTATGGGAAATTACTGATTTATTCCCATAATTACTGATATTGAGCCTTGTGATTACTGATTTTCTGTTCTGGAGGTTGGCAGCTCTGGCCATACGGTGTACCCCATGTTTGTGATTATTTCTCACATATATGTATCTCTATTTATATGTTGACATTTCTCCTCAGCCTGAATACCATTCACGATGGCAAAGAGGCAGAAAACCGGGGAGATGACCGAACACCCAAGTGATGACACACCAAGTGAAAGGTACAGACATGTTTAGCATAATAGCATGTGATACATGTATAATTGTTGACAATTGGCACTGGTCACAGAATGCCAATGACTGATCGAGTGAGATCATATATTTCTTCGAAGAGTAATTCAGGTTATTATTTTATAAAATGTCATGTGAATTAACGCTTTATAGTAATAATCGATTGTCAATAAATGTGATGAAACAAGAAAAGAAGGTACGTAAGTGGAAATTAATTAAATTTTTTAAAATCATCTCATAGGGAAATAATTTAAATGACTAACACCAACCCTCCAGGATATAACCAACCTTTTTCTTGGTATGTACACTAAATAAAGGAATTTTGAAGCACAAATTAATCAGATGAAAGGAAGTTCCGGGGTTTGCTAGTGTAGGAAGGCTTTAATAATGAAACTCGACTCGCCTCTTATTCATTTGTGATTCAAAATTGTTCAAGATGAAAGGAAGTTCCGAGGTTCGCCAGATAAGAAAGGGTTTAATCATTAAACTAGACTCATCTCTGATAAATTTGCGTTTACAAATTCTTCATGACGAAAGGAAGTTCGGAGGTTTGGTAGATAAGGAAGGGTTTAATCATGAAACTCAACTCACCTCTCATTCATTTGCGTTTCAAATTAAATTCTTCAAAACGGAAGGAAGTTTCAAGGCTCGATAGATATGAATAAATAAAATATGTGTACAATGTATACATGTATATAAGAGAAAGCCCCTTGAATACTGCCAGCTCACATACTCGTGTATAATGGAAATGAAGAATTGTTAACTCTGCTAAATAATGATTTCACATACCAGTGGCATGAAATATAAAGCAGGAAGGAATTGAAATTTTACTAGAATATTTTGTTAGACTATTCACTTAGTGAATTATTTCGTTAGATTATTCACTTAGTGGAATTTGTGATATAAACAAATTAAAGGCTTGATTAACTGTGTAGTATAACTTAAAGTATACGGTAATATGTTTTAATTTTGTGCTTTTTTATTCTAGCGGTCAAACATCGAGTCAAGCACATGGATTCGATGACGTCATCATCAAAGTAGCAAACGCTATATCAGATGATGGTGATTTAATGAAACTTGGTATTGAGCTGGGAGTTCAGATTCCTGATATCAATCGGGCTTTAGAGACGAATTGGGCTGGAGGCAGAAAGACATGGAATGGTAACGTGATGATGCTCCAGAATTGGGCAGAGACGGTCAAATCATCCAAGCGACTTCCATTTCTTAGAGCTGCTCTCAAAAAGGCGGGCTTACTAGAGGTGGAAGAGACATGTTTCACGTCAAGCAGCTGCAGTGGTAAGCTTCCCTTGACAAAATATAGTTGTACCGGTATATGAAAAAACTTATAAACCAACTTGATGAGAAAACCATGTCCTTAGTTTGAGTAAAAAAATTCTCTACAAACTATATCCACACCCCAAAACAGTTTCCATTATAAATAAGTTCAATGAGTGTTACATTGGGTAACCTCTGATATGTCGAAAAAATAATATACCGGTAATGCACACAAAATTACGAGAACACATGAAATTGTTAAACATTAGAGCTACATTCCTTTCACGTGTCCAAGATCATTTTTGTGCTGTAACTTTGTTATACTATTTCATGAAATTATACAAAATCTATTTTCTTTCCCTGATATTCATGATGTTCATGTAATCTACAGGTTTGATTAAGCTGTCAGAGAAATTGTGCTTTTAAAAGCCAAGTCTCACGATCATTAGAATTAGAAGTGTCGTAGTCGAGTTGTTTAAGCACTTGACTTGAAATTCAAAGGTCATGGTTCGATCCCTGACACGGCACTAATGTCCTTTGGCAAGGCGTCAATCTTCATTTGCCACACTCGACCCAGGTGAGGTAAATGGGTACCTGGCAGGAATTAATTCTTGAAATGCTGGAGCGCTGTAATAGCAGCTAGGCTAAAGCCGGGGTTAAACAGAAACAGCAATACATTATCAATTCCATTAGCGGTGATTTCAGACCAAGTCTGTATCTATATTACTTACCGGTACTCATTATTTTGCAATAATGCTCTTCTCTTTTTCCTCAGGTGACGATGAGGCGATGCCAAGTGACATAATGAAGTTAAGAGAACAACTGAAAAATAGATATCGCAAGAAATTTGGTAAGATCAAAACATCGCCTGTGAACCCTGAGTCACGGACATGGCTTCAGCACATCTATGTCAGTCTCGTCCTGATGTTGGGATCGGGAGGGAAAAAGGAGGAGCCAATAGATTATGAGGGGTTGTTAAACTTCATCAAAACTGACACACCGGAAGGTTTTGTAACACGACTAGCTTTAATTGGAGAAGCTGGTGTAGGGAAATCAACGCTGTTTGCTAAAATAGCTCTTGACTGGGCTGAGGGTAAAATTCTTCAAGAAATCAATCTGCTTTTTCTTGAATCATTTCGAGAGATTAAAGAGAGCGGATTCTTCGGGGACACTGTCATGGGCCATTTCCCAGATGATTCAGAAATACAAGGAGAACGGGTTGATGAATTTATCAGGAAAAATCAGAGAAAAGTCCTTATCTTATTGGATGGACTGGACGAGGCACATATCAACATAAAAAAAAAAAATGGCAATGACGCTATCGTATCAATCGTAAGAGGAGAACGATTCATTGACACCCCAGTTGTCATCACAACTCGTCCTTTTGGAGCTGATCAGATCAAGAGCATCATGCCGATTAATGACCACTACACGTTTGGTAAGGTTAAGGGCTTCACAAAGAAAAACGTGTCAACATATATCAACAACTTTTTCAAAGATGATTCTGATTCTGCTTTGAGCCTCATCGAGTTCATTGATACAAACCATGTGGTTTCTGAGTACATGGCACCCTTCCCTATATTCTGCTGTATGCTATGTACCCTGTGGAAAACGCCATCTGGGCGAGAAAATATTCAGACAATGGAAACATTCTCGCAACTCTTGAAGCGTCTTGTATTTTCACTACAAGAGCAATACTCTTCCAAACCAAATGAATTAGAAGAGGGCTATGGAAGCCGCATGAAGAAAGCTGGTGAAAGTATGAAAGAGATTGCTTGTATCGCATTTAAAGGTCTGTTGGATAAACAGTTCATCTTTGATGAAAAAGCATTCGGCTTATGCACAGAGGCTGCAATGATTGCATGCGAGGTCGGGATTCTTAGCAAGGAAATAAGGCCAGCACCCTTGCAAATCAGGGAAAGTCAGCGAAAGCAATTCATCAAAGAATTCTCTTTCCCTCATAAGTTACTGCAGGAGTACATAGCAAGTTTCTACCTTGCATCACTCTTCCACGAAGATCGTCAAGAATTCAACAGAATCCTGGCAGAAACTCTTTTAGAAGACTACAATGAATTCAGATATATCTTGTACTTCACTGCAGCTCATGGAGGTAAAGTAGGAAAGTCCGTCCTAGAAGTCCTAGTTGATGACATAGAAATCATCATTGAGGTTGCTTTTGAATGTCATGATTCAGAAGCCATTGATCCTGTCAGGAATCTTTTGAAGACAGAGACATATCTTACGTTAGATCATCCAATCGCCGCATATGTCTTCACACTGGAGTCAATAGGGAAAGAAGTAGTAAGTTCCGTGAATATAGAATTATAGACGTAGCTAATTTTTGTTTATCTAGTTGAGAAATGTCATTTGTTGAGCCTTTGTTGAGCCTGATATATACAATCTTACTATGAAGGAAATACAAATACAAGAGACCTACACAATGTATTGTCTGTTTTTCTGTTCTACTGACCGATCATCATTTAGAACCTGCAATGTTCTCCTGTTGTTATTGGGTATTATAGCAGGCTGCAAGGTGTAATTTTAGTCTCGTACAAGAGCGAGAGTCATATCATCATTTGCCTCTTCCTCATATAAGTGTAAACTTGACTTTCTTTAAAAAGAGAGGAAGGAAAACAATAGTACATGTACATGGCACAGTTTTAAATTCAAAGAAAGACTAAGCAATGAAACATGTACATGGACACACGCCCACACTCACATCCTTCACGAAATATAGGTCACCCAACCAAACGAACGAAATATCTCATGTAGGTCATGTTATATGCCTTCATAACCATTATCGTTCCTTCATCTACTTCTTACATTCACATAATGATTATATTATTATATATAACTCAAATTTGATTCAATCGATATTTTTCAAACATTTCATTCATTCTTTTCTAGGTCTTGGTATATTTATATCCTTGGTGTTTACACACATCCATGCCATCTGTGTGTGGTGAAAATAATATACACCATGGGATAATTTTTATAACTGTATACTAGAAACGGACACACGTAAAACAACTTTTAAGAAAAATTATATTGAAAATAAAATTTACAGATCGACTGCTAAAATTCTATTTGTTGTACAGGTAAGAAGAAGTCCTTCGATTCGTGAAAAATTGGGTGTTAGCGAGTCCTTCGAAGCTAACGCACCATCGTCACATGTAGCAGCAGTAGGTCTCTTCACATTACAGAGCTTACGAAGATTGATCATTGGACTCGTGCATCTGGATGATGAATTCTACAGGGGAATGTCTGCTGCAGCTTCACAGTCCAAGGTATCAGGGGCCTGGTTATTGTACTACATTGATGAATCCTAAATCATAATTATCATTATTTCTTAATCGATGCATACTCCTATTTGTTGCTTGATAAAATAAAGAAAAATATTACATTAATGAACAAAATTTTGTTATTTACACTCTTAATTTCATTCTCTGCTTTTCACTAAGGTGGGAATTCTAAGCATTATGAAAGGCTTGTAAAAGGGTCTTGCTCTCCTCTTCCTTTCCTTTTTACTTATCACTAATATGTATCTTCTCTTGTAATATATCAAGCCCAATAGAAAAAGCTGGACGCAAATTGGTCTCTAATTATGATCATGATTGAACATAATTATCCATTATTTACAACAGCTGCTGTGCTAGTAATATAATATTGCTGCGTTGAACAAGTTATATCATATCGAATTGATATAACTGTAACTTTCAAATTAACAAGGGAGAGAAGGTAAACAATATCGTCCGCCGATGTACCCTACCCCGGCGACGTAATTAAGGTCAGAAAAGTGAATTTCACGTCGAAATAAATTAATCACCTTTGGCTTGTATTCTTTGAACCCCCCCCCCCCCCCCCCCTCCGACACCAAGATTTCTGTTCCTGTTTCTGACGCATTTTAGGCTTTTCTTACAGAGTATCACGTAAAGTCTACGTTAATTTGCAAACAAGAAACAGTACTGTTGTGCAACTTTCTTCTACAATATTAACGAACGAGAGATTAACTTGAAAGGGAATTTAAATTTGCTTTACTGACACTGTACCAGGTATTATGCATATTGAGAAGGCCAAACATTATGACTAATATCTACGTAGCTTAGTATCTAATGAATACAGAGACTCACATGAAAATAGCTTGATAAGAAAAGAAAATGAGAAAGAATGTTTCTGCTGTGCATAATTTCCTCAGTAAACTGAAATGTCATTTAGTTTTCTTCCTTCAGGGATATTTCAGGTATGAAGTAATATGATTTTTTGGGGGGGGTTATTTGAAGATCCAGTTTCTCTTTGAATCTGAAATTACATTTTATTTTATAATACATGTATGTGAGTAGTGCATTACATTTCATTTGCTCAAACAGACCCTGTTCCCTGTCTTTTGCCATTTTTCGGAATGTATCACAAATGCACATAATGTATCTATCACATTCTCACCTCATCGTTCTTAATTAGCTCTTACCACAACTCCCTCTCTCTATCTCTTTCTCTTTCTCTCTCTCTCTCTTTCTCTTTTTCTCTAGGCCATTGTCGATACCCCCATATTGCTTTATTTTCCTCACTTCTCCAATGGTTCCTTGTGTCCCTGCTTTATGAAAAAAAATGCTAAGTAAGAACTATTGAATGTCACACATCAGTTTGCTCTATTTTTCATATGGCATATGACAATATAACAATTATGTAATGATTATCAATAAATTCCCTTTATCTTTTAGTTATAATTCATTGTCTCGCACCATGGACCTACTACAAACAAGAAAAATGAATCATGTAAATAGACTGGACTTTATTGTGGCAAAGTAATATATTCATATAAATGTGTGTTTTTGCATTATATTTTTAGAAATTATTTAAGTTTTGTCAATAGCCGCAATAATTTAATTTTACATGTGCATTGTAAATAGACGGATATAACACTTTTATTCTGCTTGAACAGACACTTTCTCTCTTTTAGAACTATATTTATAACAAAATATTTGTCTTTTTTCATCACGTCTTTCTTTTACTCTTACCACACCCATTTCCCTTTGCCGGTTTTTTCTCTCTATCACTCTCTGTCTCTGTCCCTTCTCTTTCTCTTGCTTTAAAAGTCTAAGTAGAGGGTAATGATGTTACGTTAATGACAATGAAAAATATTTAAATTAGACATCTCGGTTATACTAGATAATACTATTCACTCTATTCAACATGTCCTGTCACATCACCAGATTGAGAAGCTAACTCACTATGGTGCAGATCTTGGTTCTGCTGCATCCTCTCATTACGTGAGAGGGCTCTGCTCCATGCCCAATCTACGATCACTGACGCTGTACGGTGGGAAGCTGTGTGAAGAGTTCTACTCAACGATGGCCTCTGAGGCATCAAAATCAAAGGTATACCAAACACAATTTCTATTGAAAACAATCTCTTTCCAAATAGTTTTGCATTCTTTTACATTACATTTGGGGTTAATGTTTTTTTCCATTCAAAAGAATAAATCAGTTTTTTTCATCAGTGACGAGCACTCTCATATCAATATTATAAATAGTTTGGCTTACATGCTGATAAGGAAATAGATAATGTAGAATAGAATGAGCTTTTGTGTCAAAATGATATATCTGCATATAAAAGCGTGTTTTAAAAGCATGTGTCCTACAAATAGTATTTCGCATTATATTTTTAGAAATTATTTTAATTTTCTCAATAGTCGCAGGAAATTATTTGTACATGTGCATTGTAAATAGACGGATATAACACTATTATTTTGTTTGAACAGACGCAGCCTTTTTTATCAACCATCTATTATTGATGACATTTGTTTGTCTTTCTTCATTTCGTCTTTCTTTTTTCTTACCACACCCATTTCCCCTTGGGTTTCCTCTCTCTCTCTCTCTCTCCCTCTCCCTCTTCTATTTATTTTGCATTACAAATCTAAGTAGTAAGCAAATATTAATCGACTACGAGGGTAATGGTACAAACTATCATCACCGAGGCGATGATAGTTTGTATCCACTGCCCGAGTAAAGGAGGTTAATATTTGTTTTATATCCCACATCGGCAATAAGTTCTATTTAAAGTGAATTTTACATATTTAAAAGAGCTGATTCTGCAGACAGTTTAGCTTCAGCTAGATTTTACAAAGCACAACACGCATACATGTAATACAGTCGATGCGCGCTCATTTGACATTGACATTAACATTGACATTTCGCGTAACCTACTTTGCTACACTTATTCAATGGGCAAGTGGGGCAGCAGCAAAAAATTACTGTACAAAAGTCCTATCGCAGGGAGATAGTACTTATCTATGATTAATCATGCGACCTCGTTTAGACCAATCAGATTGCAAGATTCTTAGTATGCGGGATATAAAGCTTAATAATGTTACATTAATGACAATGAAAATAAAAGTAGACATGTCGTCTAACATTATTTTATTTAACTGCTTGTATAAACTTGTTCATGTTTATGCAGGGCCCCATGGAAAACCACTACTTGTAGGTGAATGGGCTACCCTGTCAAAAGATTAGAAATAAATAAAAATAAAATAAATAAATACTTGATATTATTATTCACTCTATTCACTGTAGATAGGAAGATTATTCTGCTTGAGCAGACACTCTTTCTTTTCCAACTATTCATAATTAATCACATTAGACTTTCATTTTGTCTTTCATTGCTCTTACCACACCCATTTCCCTTTGGCTTTTTAGCCCCTCTCGGCTCTCTATCTATCTCTATCTCTCTCCTTTTCTCTTTCCCTTGCTTTAAAAGTCTAAGTAGAGGTTTATGATGTTACATTAATGACAATAAGAATATTTAGAGCAGACATGTCGTCTATAGATTAAAATACTATTAACTCTATTTATTCTGCATGTCACATCACCAGATTGAGGAGCTTGTGCACTGTCACACAGATCTGGGTTCTGCTGCATCCTCTCATTTCGCGAGAGGTCTCTGCTCCATGCCTAATCTCCGATCACTGGAGCTGCATAGTGTGAAGCTGAGTGATGAGTTCTACTCAACGATGGCCTCTGAGGCATCAGAATCAAAGGTATACCAAACACAATTTTTATTGGAAACAGTTTTTTTCCAAAATAGTTTTGTATTTGCAACTCAACTTTAATATGGGGTCACTGTTTTTTCATATTTTTTAAAAATAAATCTTTTATTATGCATCCGCTACAAAGTAGCCGGAGGCATTATGTTTTGGGGTTGTCCGTCCGTCTGTCCGTCCGTCCTTACATCCTGTTCTCGTGATCGCGTTATCTCAAGAACCAATGGATGGATTCCCGCTAAACTTAAGTTATTTCTGTATCTTGTGCTTGCAAAGCCAATAAACTGATTAGATTTTGGGGTCAAAGGTCACAGAGCTCATGTATGCAAAAATAGCTCGAGAACTAATTGATGAATATCCACCAAACTTAAGTCATGTATGTATCTTGCGAAGCCAATGAACTAATTAGATGTTTGGGTCACGAGTTCAAAGCTCAAAGGCCATGGGGCTCATTATGTATGCAAAAATAGCTTGTGAACCCAATATCATTAGAACAGAAGGATGGATTACTATCAAATTCAGGACATGTATGTATCTGGCAGAGCCAATAAACTGATCAGATTTTAGGGTCATGAGGTCAAAGATTAAAGGGCCAAACATGTATATGAAAATAGCTTGTAATCACGATATTCTGAGAATCTGTTAATGTATTATGTACAATCAAATTTGAATTTTAAAATTTGCTTCTGTTTTGGTTTGTAAAAGCGCTCTAGGCGGAGGCATCATTTTTGACTGCTTGCAGTCGAAAATCCATCTGGTTTTCATTAATTTTGAGCACTCTCATATCAATATTATAAATAGTTTGGATATGCTGACGAGGAAATAAATACCTGTGAATAGAATGAACTATGGTGTCATAATGATATGGATTCATATAAAAGCGTGTTTTAAAAGCATGTATCCAACAAATAGTATTTGGCATTATATTTTTAGAAATATTTAAGTTTTGTCAAAAGTCGCAGGAAATTAATTTTAAAAGTGCACTGTAAATTGACGGATATGACACTTGCTTTTATTCTGCTTGAAAAGACATTATTATCATTATTATCTATAGAAAGATGGCTTTTCTTTACTATTGGGTTATTTAGAAATTTTAGATTCTGATAGGCCTATGAATAACCAAACATAATACCTACATGTAGGTGCTTATATCTTTGATTTATTGATAAAAGTAATTAATCTATAAACAATTATTTATTAAAACTATCAATTGAAAAATTAATGTATTCCTCAACTAATAGTTTGTAACATTAGATAAATAATTTCTGTTACCATGACTATTAGGATAATAATGTACTTGGTTATAATGATTATAATTGCCTATGACTGTTCTCACAATTTTCTTGTAACATATACCTGATATCAACAATATGGCACAATGTCAACTCGCTTTCCTGTCCAGTGACATTTGTACAGGTTACATATCTGAAGCAATATGTAATATGCAATACGAATTAATAACATCCCACCGATACAATACTTTAAGTACCTCTCTTGAAATACATCATGCCATGCATATTTAAATGTTATTTTCTTTATTATAACATGCTGATTCATTTGAACTATAGCAGAAATCGAGAAGAAATAATCAGACTTAGTGAATGATAAAGTTACTGAGATGCAAATTTATCTGATATTAGCTGTGATTTTAAAAGGTGTTTATGTTAGTAAAAAAAATAATTGGATCGCATTGTGGATTTCACTTTGGTGTAAACTGATAAATTGTCTTGGCACAGATCCAGACGCTGAGTATGGAGCATGTTCCCATGATGACTCCAAGTCAACTACACTCCATTCTCTCACTACCACGCCTTCACTCACTCACCTTGAAAAAAACACGATTTGACACAGACGATGGAGAGACACTGGTGTGTATCTTTACTATTCCAAGATTGAAGTCGAAATCCTCTTTTTGTTCGCAAGCTAAAAAGGAACAGGATCAGAAAATACAGACACACTAAATATGAATGAGAAAGGAATTGCCAAAGGGATAATTTATTTGTTTTGAAATCAAGTTAAAACGACATACTACAGGTTTTTTTAAAAGATCGAAGGATGGTTTTATATATATCAAAAATATATACATGCACAGTTATAGCTTTTTCAACTTGGGATGAAGTTTACCCATGCACATTTTTTTCAAAGCTTGTTAAATATTGATTGATAAATGATTGCCATGATTTGCTATTTCCCATAAAGAATTCTGTTGCTTATTTTCTTCATCAAATTTGTAACTTTCAGTAATGTGAAGTCATTTGATTTTTTGTTTTTTTGTTAGTCTAGCTTAACTAATATCACAATATAAAAGATGATTATCACAATAAAGACAAATATCACAATAAATGAAAGATGATAATGAATACTAAAATCCTGTCATCTTCCACTGAAAAAGGAGGATTAACCCTCATTAATAACTTGGCTTTGGTCATGTTGGTGGAAACAGACGAAATAAAGAAACTTATTAAAGAAGGTTTCAGAAAAAACGGACAAGAATAAAAACATTAAGAAATGTTGAATGTCGATAATGCTTAAGATATACAACAACATTATCTTATGCCATACAGGGGGAAATATCATTTTCAAAGTCTTATGATAGTGTAGTTCATCCGGAATGACATCGCATGTGACTGTAATGACAATCAAAGATTCTCTATTTCATTTATAATCTCGGCATCCCAAAGTTCAAAACTATTGTAATCTGTGTCCTTTTTCTGCAAACCTACCCAGTTATTTATTTCTACTTAGGCAACTTACATTGAAATGATGAAAACCCTTAAGGTGTTATTATTGTATATTTGTGGAATATTTACCAAACATGATATGAACAGTACTATATAAAAACAATGGGTCAGTTTATGTAATATCATTTCTTACATTAGCGTTGGTTTTCATACATAGCATATACATGTATAGTGAGCCTTTTCGTATTGCTTTTTTTGGTAGACTGGTCAAACATCCTCAGTAGATGAGCTTTCTGTGGATGGTAATCATGTGACCAGCCTGTGGAATCTTGGACTTCACGCATCATGTCCCCGAGTGAAAACTCTCAATTTGAACTGGTTGGACGGTGAGAATGTCCCATCAGATATCGTCAAAATGGCCTGCTCTCCATTCCATCATCTAACTCACATTCACATCGAAGGAAGATTTGCGGCATCACCCAGTGCTACAATGGATGATCCCGTGCCATTCTGCAAGGCGGTTCAAACATCATGTCCTCGACTCACCAAGCTGTCCCTTACCAACATTGTCCTGACCAACAAGAAGGCAGCTGAGATCATCCAACTCTTGAAGACTCATCCATACCTGACAAGCATAGAGTGAGTCTCATTCTTTTATTTACCAGGGTAATGATTGCCACATCATAATCAAAAATATTATTTGTATAACCTATTGTGGAACGCATTTTGGCTTACTTTTTTATTGTGAGTTTCTTCCTTTCATTTGCTACCTCTCTCTCTCTCTCTCTCTCTCAGCACCTCTGTCTCTTTTAATTCGTCGCTGTTTTCACGAAGTGACGGTAGTGAAAAAAAATTGCATTCACTTTGCGTGACGATTTTCCTCACTACCGTCACTTCGTGAAAATAGGGACGAATTGTTTCTGTCTATATTAATTTTTTCGTTTTATCGTGCAGTGCAGTCAAATTAGTAATAATAAAACAAAACAAAATTGCCTAAGAATGTATTCCGCTTTATAGTGAACTTAGGAAAACATGTTTAACTATTTTGTTTAATTCAATTCAAATAGTTTTATTTCCAAAACTCAATCAAAACATAAAATGATGCTTAAATAAAATTTGAGTCAAATGGCATTTGGAATATAACATAGAAAATGAAACTTATTTGTAATTATACGATACATAATGTCGAGAAGTGATAAACCCATTTTAAGAAACAAGATATATACCGGTAAGCATTGTATGTTTGTAATTAAGTCGATTTTTATAGGAAATTTGAAAAATCCACCAAAAAGCAGCGCATGTATTGGGTGGATTAGAAGAAAAGAGGAAAAAAGAAAGAAAGATAAAGAAAATGAACATAGCACTGCTCGGAATTATGAGCTTCATCATATGCATTAAAAAAACACAGTCGAATAGAGCATGTGTGTCTGTGCTTCAACATCCACGAGCAGTCAAGGACTCCATAATCCATATATTTTTAGATTTAGTAGTTACCGGTACGTATTTTCATATAATGTTAAGTACAGAATTGAACACGATGACGTCAGACGTTGCATTTCCACAATTTGATTAAACGAGTTCATTTTCACTGGCTGCCTGCCATAGCGACAAACAAAGTTGGCAAAAGACTTAACTCCGTTTTGTTGACGATCAGCCATGCACAAAGAAGACGAAAGACTTGATGCATGGCTGATCGTCATGGGCCTATGTAGTCGGTTCAAAGTCAAGACAAGGAAAAAGACACAGACAAAGATAAGGACAAGGACAGGGACAAGGAAAAGGACGAAGAAAAAAGCAAGGAATAGGGCAGAAATAATAATGGGAGAGAGACGTAGGGAGAGGGGTGAGAGTAGAGAGAAAGGTCCACGGTTAGTTCATATGATTAATTACCACAATGTAAATGAGAATTAATATTACCTGGGTTATATTTCATACGTGAATAGATGCAATTAGGCTTTGTACAGTGTATGATGATAATCGGAACCGTTTGAGTTTTGATTGGAAGGAAGTTAGGCTACTTGGTTCATTTATAATGGTATCATTAAGGGTATTCTAAAATTTCAGGATTAGATTGTATGCGGGGTCAGGGGTAGCTGCATTAAGGTTTGGAATAAATCTCAGATGGTTAAACAAAAAAAGTGCATAGATGAGTGGGTTGTTTAAAAGATTAGATGATGGGGTGCTGTATAGGGGATTTTATAATAGTTTACATAATCTGATGATCTCTTCATTTCAGGATTTATTCCTATCAATATAATATTCTTATTATGAATGTAAGTCAGTACCGTGATTATCTTATTTATTATGATGTATTCTACATACACAATTTTGATACCATGGTTATTTGCAGTCATGCAATATAAATACAGAGCAAGATCATGCAAGGTTGTATGTGTAATTGTCATCTATTCTCACACCACATAGCGTACATTTCGTACGTCAGGTTTGTTCAAAAGATCATGTATTGAGCCCCCTGAAATGTACTATTTTAATACTATAGGTTGAAAAGGTGTGATACCAACGCGGATCTGGATCCACTAATTTCTGAGGTGAACAGAGAAGGCAAGGTGACTGTCACCGTGATGCATGATGAAGGTAAGATATAACACTAGATTACATGGCCATGTATATCCTTCGATTGATTCTTCTACCTCTCTGTGGCATTCCATTGCTTCAAAGTAGGCTTTTTTTAATAATCCATATATGTAACTCGCACATTCGGTACCCTAGAATAAACAATACACATAATTTAAGTTGTATTTTATGTAAATTCTGGCCTGATTAAAATGATCACATCTAGCAATACTAGGTGTGTTTTTTTTTATCTGTGTAATGATGACTGGAAACTGAAATTTAACAAACATAGAGAAAAAGACTCTTCACAACTAGTTACTATATGAAAAATGTTAGTGAAAAAGTACTTGTAATTCATATACATGATGTATAAGGAAAACACGCTCATTGTACTTTGCCCTCTTTAAAAAAAGCGATATGACCTTAATATCTGATGTAAAGACGGAAATTTCCCTTATCTTTTTATATACAGTGCGTCCAAGAAAAAACGAAACCGAGAATTATCGATGTTTTATCATTACTTAATCATAATTATAGTTAATAAATGACACATATTTGTAACGCTTAGATCCTCCTCTGTCGTTTGGTTCAACTCATATTAGTGATGCATATTTCACGCATGAGCGATTAAAGACAATTTGAAGAGAAGAAACCAAAAATTCATTTGGCGGGCGGGATCTGAATTTCAAAGAGAAAATAACATTTCTAGAAAATTCAATTTCTGCCCTTTCATATGACACCTCAATCAGGAAAAATGAGCCAGGACTAACAAAGTTCCGTTTGTTTAAAGTAATGCTTGCATTTCCACAATTTGATTAAACGAGTTCATTTTTACTGGCTGCCTGCCATAGCGACAAACAAAGTTGGCAAAAGACTTAACTCCGTTTTGTTGACGATCAGCCATGCACAAAAAAGACGAAAGACTTGATGCATGGCTGATCGTCATTGGGCCTATGTAGTCGGTTCAAATCTAATTTTGGTTTTATTAAATGATATCCTAGCATTTGATCATTATCAATTTCTCTCCAATTTGAATATACATGTATGAAATCAAACAAAATATTTCTATAAAAATAATTGTAAATGATCTATTTGTTTACACAAATATATGAAATCTGACATACAAAAATTAAAACCTCAGAAATCTAAATTTTCAACTATTATTTATTAAATTCACAATATATTACAATTGCCAAATTTAACAGCAAATCATCCATTGTTTCTTTGAATAGTAATTTTCTATATTCTTTTCATTTACACCTTATTGTTATATGTTTCAATGATTTCTTGTATTCTTAGGCGAAAGAATGGCCATATTATGAATGAGAAGATAACGCTTGAGTGATATGTGGTTTCGCCGTCAAGCAACAATGTATCAACATTTTTAACACATTAGAAGGTGACCCTAATTAGACCACATGATGGCAGCATACTACTACGGCCTTTAACAATAAATGATACCTTTCGAATGTGGATGCAACCAGTCTACCCGAATAACTAATTATACTAATTGAAGGATCAATTTGAATTTGTATGGATTTAATCGATTCATAAGATACTGTAATTTACAGTATCTTATGCAATTATTGATTATACCCTGTCTTGACTGATACTTTTCATGAATAACTTTTTAATTATGTTGAAGCATATGGAGCCCCGAGATAAGCAAAGGTGTGACGCCTTGTGTGTCCTCACCATATTTTGATATAATAAAAAAAGGTTTCCTGGTGATGTAAATAGAATGGATTATTATCTTTAAATAATCTATGCAATACAACCTACAGCAGACGATATACAGCCTACATCGAACAATAAATGTTTTAACTTAGGCTCCTTCATTTCCTCATTTCCAATTTTACTGAAGTCTTTTACGAGTAATTACAAACAAATTAAATTAATATGATATATTTTATGAACCAACGTGTATTAAAAATACGTTTGTACTGTTACTATCATTATATTTGTTATAAATAAACCTGAAAATGTGTAACCTGAAATGTGAAATATGAAATGAACCGAACTAAACTGAAGTGAATTTGAACGAATCCAAACTATCTGTTGATTGTTTAATACCATTCCAACCGGTTTCTGTGTACTCATATTTGCTATACTGTAATGATGATAATATATTGCATGGTACTATCAGAACAAGGTCATAAGGAATCTTATCCGTAAGAGTGCAACATTTATTATTATATTAAGATGGGTAGAAGAATCCCTGCAATCTGATTGGTCAATTACTGTGTATTTATTTTTACTGGATGCACGCGATATCGGGTCTCGATACCACCGATATACCTTTTAAAACAATTCTTTAAACAAAAATTGTTGATAATTCTTATAATTTGCTTATTTTTTTATTTTTTTTGATAATTTTTTGTATTTATCATTATATAGAGTTTACAGTTTGATGTGCACTGACAACAAATACTGCACGGAGCAGTAGAAGGAAAACGGGGTAGAGGTCGTCCGCCAATATCTTGGACTGATGATATCAAGAAAGTGTCTGGACAAGGAATGAAAGGTGCAACAAAAATGGCAGGTGAAAGAGTTGCATGGCGTGCTCTCGTGAAGACCACAGCAGCGCTTTACAGCGCCACCTGAAGTTGATGATGATGATTACAACTTTTTTTATCTTTTTTTTTTAATTTCATGATTAGTTTCATGAAATCATGCTTTCCAGTCATTACCAGAAAGCATGGCTATGGCAAAGTCATGCGTTCGGTAATTACCGGAATGCATGATTTGCCATGCACCCGGTAAATCTGTAAAATAACAGATTTGGGTATTTTTGACGATTTTGGGGCCCCATTTTATACAACAGATGATGCACAGGTTTAATTCGTGGGTCAGTGAAATTGTGTGCACGCGGTAGCTTTGAATTTGGTATAAAACCATCCAAAGGTTCCTTGTGAACATATTTCCTACCGACGCACTCAAACCTGTGCATCATTTTTATATAGGCCTACCGGTAGTAAGAAAGAGGAATTAGTCATCTTGATATTGCTTTCATGATCATGATCAGATCTGAGATATAATTTAATCTAATTTTGTGACACGTATGCAAAGGTCGTTGCTTTTGTAAGAGAGAGAAATAAATAAGCTTATCTCGTTTTAACATTCTTGATATTTAACTACCGGTAATCATGATCAGATCCACTTTCAATCGGGTCTATTTCTTACATTCATGCAACGGTCATTGCTGTAGTACGTGAGAGCAATTGGTAACCTTAGCTTGTTTTGATATTCTTGAATTCAACTCATCACAATCATATTTGTGGTATTCCATGTCAAAGTCATTTATGTAGTAAGAGAGAGGAGTTAGTGATTTCGCTCTCGTTGTAATAATTATTGTAATAATCTAATCATGATCAGATCGTGTTTACACACATGCAATCAGATCTATATCTTACATGCATGCAATGGTAATTGATGTAGTAAGAGAGAAAAATTATTACATTAGCCCGTTTTTATATTCTTGAATTCAACTCATCACGATCATATTTGTGGCATTTCATGTCAAAGTCATTTATGTAGTAAGAGAGAGGAATTAGTCATTTTTATCTCATTGTAAAAATGTTCTTGTTTTAAACTAATCAAGATGAAGTGACCTACAATCTAGACTTTTTTAGACATGCATACAACGTTCGTAGTAGTAAGACAGAGAGTTATACAGAGAGATGTAAGACAGGGTAGTAAGACGGAGAGAAATCTCCATTGAATGGTCTGGAAAATAGCGTTTGATGGAACACATCTCTCGATTTACAGGATTAATTTCTTTTATTTAGTATCATTATAATGCGTTTCTATTTCCCATCACAATGATGCAATGTAAGTTATGTTTATATTGTTATATGATTAGTAGATCTGAATAGGGCATAGTCCCATGTGATATCTTATAAATTGTTTAAATGTTTATTCTTATTTACACGGACAATTTATTTCAAGTTTTATTTCAAACATCCATCGCTTCTGCAGTGTTTTTACATCTTATCAATTTATACTCTATTATAAATTTTTCTTTCCATTGATGTCTATTGTGAAGATCGTTTCCATCATTACATAAAATGTAATGATTTGCCAGTTTGTGTGCAGTACACCTAAATATGGGAAAGAGAATTTGAATCTTGCAATGTGCCTTACGTTGTGAGAGGTGTATTCTCTTTGTTCGAGCTGAACCATAAATATTGTTGGTTGGTCTTACAGGCTTTTTGATTGCCTTGAGAAAATCAGGAATCATCTAAAAGCCTGTGAATTCCTCTTTTGTTATATTTCCAATGTTCATGGATTTGCAGGACTGCTGTAAAGTATTATTGATATCCGAAATGTATTGACTTTGTAAATATATTTATATACATGTATCATGTTCTCAGCTAAGGAGTCACATTGCATTCATTCACGTCTTTCTACAAATGTTTTTTTACATTTGAATTTTTTTTAAAAAATATATATGAAAGCGTTTATTTTTGTATGTGAATTAAGTGTAAACAAAGAATACATGTGACTAGTTTAACAGTAGGACTAGTGAAATATTGAATTTGTTTCAAGAACAAACAATGTTTGTAAATATCTCATCAGTAACTGTAGAGACAACAATTCCATGCATGTATCTAAGCAGTTAATCTTACAAAATTATGTAAAATGCATGTCATTTGATTAAAATTATTGTTTCATCATGTGATAAGAAACTTACTTGGTTATCTTTGTTATGTCGTACACCTAATACATCCATGGCTATATGGATTTTATGTTTGTTGAGTTAAGATGCTTTGTTCAATTTTGTAAAATATTTGTGTGTGTGCATGTGCAGCTACATGTACATGTAGCTGTTCTAATACCTAATCGATAGTCAGCTCCAAGAGGACAAGATTTACATTTGTGTTATTTGTCCGGCCGGACAATGGCTCATCCAAGTACATTGATATTATTCTTCAATTTCTAATTGTTATTTTGTGAGATTAATCAGCATGAATAGGGTTTCATCTAGAGACTAGACTGTCCATAGTAAGTTTTATTGTTGAGATGTCAATAAATAATTTAGTGAACCATCCGTGACCCAAGATATCCATTGGTAACAGGAAGTATCTATTTAAAGACAACACTCGAAGGGAGATTTCCCAGAAGTGCAGACATTTCAAGACATAACATATTACTAGTCGTTTTTTTCTCTCATAAGCCTAGGAAATTTTAAATTGAAAGAGATGTAATCCCTTCGACTTTTACCCATGCTGACTGAATATCAGAGTTTTTTAATTGTCTGTGTGTACATAATCCTAAATATATGCAATTTCAGAGGAATACACAATGGTAAGAAAATGTCTTAGTTCATGTGTTTATAAGAAAAAGTTCGATCCATAACTGATTGAACTCATGGGATTTAAAATTATCTTGTTGTTGAGGGGAGATATCGCAAGAAATTGAATAAAAGAATTATGATAGCCATCTACATTTTGAATTATCACCTCAGAGCTTTATTCACGTGAACTGGAATAAGTTGGATAAGAGGTGAGCAACATGAAGAAAGAAAGAAAGAGGGCAAAGCACTTTTCACAGAAAACGAGAAAATTGGATTGGAGAGTGTGAGAAAGAGAAAAGGGCATGGTGTAATTAGACGGAGAAAGTGGAAACTAAGAGAGAAAGGGAGGGACTAAAGAGAGAGAGAGAATATAGGAATTAATACAAACACGCAAACGAAAACAAGAAAGCATGATTCTCATACATTTTTTAATGAAAAACTGTATCAGTGATCACTCCACAGCCGTTCCACTGCCGGGCTGTCTGCCTATAACAACCAAGAAGACGAAAGACTTCATGCATGATGGTCAACGAAACGGAGTTTGTTGCTACGGTAGGCAGCCAGTGAAAACGAATTCGTTTAATAAAATTATGGAAATGCAAGCATTACTTTATATAAACAAACAGAAATTTGTTATTCCTGGCTCATTTTTTCCTGATTGAGGTGTATTTAAAACAGGGCGAAAAATGAACTTTTTGGAAATGTGATTTTTTTTCTTTGAAATTCACGTTCGTCAAATGACTTTTTGGTACCCTTGTTTCAAATTGTTATCAATTACACATGTGTGATTCATATGAGTTGCATCAAATGAAAGAGGAGTCTAAGCTTAACAAATATGTGTCATTTATTATAATTGTGATTAAGTTATGATAAACGCACTGTAAACATTAGTCATAATGAAGATCATGAGGTATATAGTTAGAAAGTTAGCTATATAATACGACCACGTCATAATTATCTCATTAATTTTTTCTATATGCTTTCCAATTAAGTATACAGAAAACCCACAGCCTTTTGTTTGGGGTACACCGTATACATCAAACCCCCCCCCCCCCCCTCTCTCTCTCTCTCTCTCTCTCTCTCTCTCACTCATCGTCTCTCTCTCTCTCACTCATCGTCTCTCTCTCTCTCACTCATCGTCTCTCTCTCTCTCTCTCTTTATGTATGATGTATGCATACCACCTTAACTTATCACTTTTCTTTTGATGCCTCTGATTATCATGATAATACACTTTTTGACTGAGGAACAACATAATTATTTTAGGTCTATATGTCGAGAGAGGAGCGTGAAAACAAATTACTATGAATAGATTGGGTTCTCTCTATAATCTTTTCTAAACACAAATTAAGCATGCATGAATTAGGTTCTTCAATAAGAGTCACACGTGCATGAGGAAACAAACATGGGCAAAATGGCAAATGTACCTTGATTCAAACCAAACTATCATTTTCTTTCTGTTTTAATAGAATCACAAAACATCTTTCAATGTTTTTTCTCCATTCATTTCCAACGGCATACAAATTATATACTATGCAAAATTGATACAAAGCATGATTACATTTTAAAACAGATAACAGTCTATCAATTAATAACTCGAAAAAGAAAAAGTAGATTAATTTTAAACAAATTCGTTTTA
Organism: Strongylocentrotus droebachiensis; assembly: GCA_035222895.1. Lineage (NCBI taxonomy): Eukaryota > Metazoa > Echinodermata > Echinoidea > Camarodonta > Strongylocentrotidae > Strongylocentrotus > Strongylocentrotus droebachiensis. The sequence continues at coordinate 92,141 of JAVYIG010004267.1, read as the reverse complement.
TATACGATACATGCATTGAATGGGTTAAACATCATCTAATTCACCTTTAATTTTAAATGTGGGTACAATGATAGGGGAGACAGACGGACCGCAAAAAACGGATATACCGTGAAAGTATAACAGGTGACAATGACAATGATTGACAATGACAATGATTTTTTATTTCTTTAACGGCCCCTTCTGGGGCATGGAAGAAATACAGTTGAATAGTATATATACATATATAATGTTCAACAATGATATTCATATAGAAAATATTTTTTTTAAACACACACAGAAAATCTTTAAAAGCAAGAAAATCTTTGGCAGCGAACAACAAACAAATGAAGGCAAGCTTAAGGGTATAGGTCTACTTTAAAAAAAAAAAAAATAAACCCTACATCTCAACTGGCAGTACTAACACTACTATATACATGTATGTACACTATGCTACTAAAAACGGCAACAACCAATTAACAACTCTAAGGTATTAAAAAGGACAAAACAAATTATCCAAAATTAGACATAATGATCTTACAAAATTTTGAAAGGTTCTTCAACTGCTTAACAGAATTTGCATTGAATAACTGATGAAATTTGATAACGTTAGGTCTACTGTAATAATATTTCTTAACATACTGCTTACGAAAGTCATTGAAAGCCGGGCAGCGTTATTTTTTTATGCGGCACAGATTGGGGCTTTTTTTAAAAAGGGGTCTTGATTTACAGACTAATACTGGTCGTGTGCGTACTAGAGTAGTAGAGGTCTGTTTTTAATAGTGTTACATGTAATCCACTACCGCATGGAAAATCATTGCATCAGCAATTAAAATCAAATTGGAAATCTGAAGACGAGGCAGCACGTCATTAAGTAGAACATCACAATAATTAGTCAATAAAACTTAACTAACTTAAACGAAGAGGAATGTTATCTAAACACATAGTTCGCGATGGATATACAAACTTCTTCGCAGCGCTAATGCGCTAGCGAACATGACTAGTCTCACGTACGTGCAGACACTATTCAGAAGGGAAAGAACGTACTTCCCATAGGTTTAACACGCGCCATGCCCCAATCTGTGCCGCATAAAAAAATAACGCAGCCGGGCACACCAAAACATAATGGATTAGTTTTTTAATGACGAAAGATGGCGCTAGAGTACTACATGCGCAAAATGGCCTGAACGTACTGAAATTGGTCAAAAGGGGATTTGGAGCATTTCTAAATTTTAGTAAATTAATACAAGTTTATTAATAGGTGGTGGTTTGATATTTGTGTGGTAAATCACTCGATAGTATCATTATCAGTCAGGTGCATGGTGGTGACGTGAAGTCACTGAAGAATTAACATTCAGTTCCTCAGTTGATCTATGCAGTCCATAGCAAGTGCACACGACTCTGAGCCTGCGCCTGAGCCCTGGCTAAGCTGGCCGTACACCCGTGGTGGAAATATAGTAGTAGATCTACTGTTGAGGTATTAAATTCATATTCCAGTTTATTCATATCAAATGTACATAACGCTGAGATGAGGTGGTGAAAAGTTTGCGTAGTGTAGCGTAGGTTGGTGATGAACAGGATGGATGAAGAATTAATAATGTCCAGTTTATTCAGTACCGACAATTGACCCCTCCAGCAAAGCGAGAGTCAATGCTAATGCGTATTGACATCTAGCACTGCTTTTTGTGTTAATAGGCAGCATTTGAATACATGAATAGTCAATACACTCACAACACGCAAATGCACACAATCATGCCGATGCGACTGATCGGCAAAGTTGACAGTAAACTCACAATTTGAATTTTTAAATTATTCTTTCTAACATTGGAAAGTTGAAACAATTGTATTTTACTGCTATTTAGAAGTCATCGATTGTCACTAAAGTGCAGATTTTGAGTGAAATTAGTTGAGTTTTTTAAAGTGGTGTTTGAAATGTTGAGAATCAAAAGCACAGCTTTTAATACACAGCCAGGATAGTAATGCACCTATGTGTTAGACCTAGATACTAGAATAACTAGATGATAGAAAATATCCTTGAACTTGAAGCTGAAGCTCACACTGCAAGCTGCACTATCCTGGCTGTGTATTTGAAAGCTGTTATAGATCTAGAATCTATATTGATTCTCAAAATTTTCAAACAATTTTCAAAATTGGTACTTTTTTTTAGTGACAATTGATGACACCTAAAGTAGATCTAAAATACATTGTTTTTCAACTTACCGATGTTAGAAAGAATAATTTAAAAATTATAATTGTGAGTTTAGAAAATCTTCCGTCAAACTTGCCGATCAGCCACATTCATTGTGTGCATTGTGTGTATTTACTATTAGTGCTATAAGTCAGACGCTATGTTCGTGTTCGGTTCGGTTCGGCAGAGTTCAGCAATTTTTCACCTGAACTTGGTTCGGTTCGGGATTCGGTAATATAATAGCAAGCAGCGTTATAGCCACAGCGGTCGGCACTGGGCGGGCCGGCTGGCCTGCCGGGCCTGACCAGCACGGAGGACTTCTGCACACTGCTTCCGACCAGCACGAATTTCACATTAAAAAACTGCTATAAACGTAATTATTTGTGAAGAAAAATACTACTTACATTCGTATTTCCGTCTTGAATCGTGTTTTACTTTCAATTTTAAAAGAATCATGTTTTCAATTTGTCAATAAATGATATTTTTAAAAGTTTTTCCGAGACGGTTGTTGTCTAATGTTAGAGTCATGAAAGCTGCCATCTTGAATAGAATAACTTCTTATTTTCAATAGGAAAAATATAAAATCATTATTTATAGTGTAAAATTTGTCCGATATTGTTTCAATTAAAATATTAATTTTTTGTTGAATGGGTTTGAGCTGAACTTGTTTTGATCACGCACATGTATTCTTGTATATGGCTTGCGATCGCGACGTAGCGTGGTCAAGATTTGGGATTTAAATGGCGCCAGTGAAGTCGCGGCCACCACTGGATAGGCATAAATCACAAAGGCGGAAAATGGGAAAAAAGTAAATATAAAATGAGCAATCAAGACATAAAAATTAGGTACAAAATGACAAGTTTATTAGCTTGCAAAAACGTTTACATTTTTCTGCCGAACATCCGAACCAGGCCTTTGCGTTCGGTTCGGTTCGGAAGTGCCATGTTCGGCGAAATTCCGTTCGGTTTGGCTGTTCTGCTACAGCACTATTTACTATTCATGTGTGCAATTGTTGCCTAGCTCTTAGCATGTAGTACAGCGCTAGAGGTCGATGCGCCTTTAATAGCATTGACTTTGGGCCATTCTTTAATGAAATTGACATTGTCAACATATTCCCCATAGAGGCGGTCAGAGTAGCCAAATGTAATCTCAGTGGAACAACCGTCGATATCAGAGACTGAAGCTTTCGGTCTATGACTCTCTAACAAAATCAAATGGAGAGTGAGATTCTTCAATTGTCCATGTTCTTCAACAGCTGCACACAGCCAGCCTTTAAAAAATAGAACAAAATTCTTCTGCATGGTTCCAGTCTTGCGAAGGGGCAAATAAGTTTTTGTGTAACTTTTGCCCGCTTCCAAATACTTATGGTATGAAAATGTGGGAATGTAGATTATAGATTTTGTTCAATGTTGATTGTTGGTTTATTTTTGTTTTGTTCCATTTTTTTATTGTGTATAGCTTGTCTGACCAGCAGCAGGAATGATGGCGACGCTACCAGGCTTGGCTTTCAACCTCCAATCAGTGGACCAGCCCCCTTGCCCCGGTTGCTCCTCGTTTCTAATGGAACCCTACATCAGATGTGCAATATGTGGTCCTCCAAAAATTGATCTATGTCTCCAGGTATGTGTATGGCAGACATATTTACACTAGGCTAAAAGCTTGTTCAGACATGAAACAGCAAAACCTGTGTGTTTTTTTCTTCACATTTCTTTATCTTTTTAATAAAAGACAAGAGTTTAATGATTACGCGAAAGTCCTTATTTTTGTGGCGTTCATTTTTTTCATGTTGAAAAAAACAAACGCAGCTTTCTTTTTGCATTTGTTTACTGCCATATCTGAACAAGCCTTCAGAGTCACTGGTGTCTTTTTTTTCTTCTCACAACAAACATGGGTTAAAGACCGTCAATACTACTTGGCCAGAAGGGATTAGACCACACAGCAAGGTCACTGACAGGTGGCTATCTTATTAACTCAGCTCTCAACTAACATAAGAAAAAGAGGATCATGGGGGACCAACAGGCACCGATTGGGGAAGTTTTCCATATAGAGGGAGCAAGTAGCTACAAGTAGGACAGTGGGGCTTTAAAACAAAGGTTGATATTCATGAGAGATGTTGTATGCTCAATTTAGGAAGGCTTCAGTCTTCAGATAAAAGGTTGGGTTAGTCATATGCTGAGCAAGACACTAATCTACATTTGGCACTCTTGACCCGGGTGAGGTAAATAGGTACTAGTAAGAACTATGAACTTCCTTGAACTAAAGGGTAGGTTGAGGGTGTAGGGTCAAAGTCTGTGGGCAGCTGGGAAGCCTGGGATATGCATGTATTGTATGGTACAGTAGCCGCTTGGTTTAATCAGGGAGGTGAAAGAAAGGAGTTGAAACTCTTGTAATTTATTCAAACGCATTCGTGAGTTCTAAAGCATAACAATGGGATGTGTAACATTCCACTTGGCTTTGAAGTTCCATGCTCCGAACCGCGCTTCCACTGCGGAGACTTTCAGAAGCCAGGCACCAGTTTTACATTTATTACAAAATATTAAATTACCGGCAAAATTGAAGTGTAAATCAAAAACTTTATATGGGGATTTTATTGGAAATAATGCATCAAACAAATTTTCAAATTTAGAACTCCGTCCTTCCTATAATTTGTGTGCCAGAGTTGGTAAAAGAAAAATTACATCCTGACAAAAACTCAATATTTTAGGATGATGCGCTAATTTGTGCATGCTTTAATGTCCTGTTATTTGATCTATAATTTACAATCTTCAACAACATTAAGTTTGCTAATGCGTGTTTTCGCGTGTTTTTTGTATTTTTCAAGTTATAAAAGGATGAAATTACACAAGTTTGTGTTCGCTTGTTCTACTCTTTACACACTCAACAATGGATGAGAAATCATTGGAAGGGACAGCGAACAGTTGCTGTGATACCATTTTCTGATGTAGGAATTCTAAATCCTGAATTTTCATGCGCTCTTTTATCTCACCACCTGGTCAACAGTTGCAGGTTAGCGCATAACTTTTTGGCGGCTTGGAGCATGGGGTCAAAGGAGAGCGGCTTGATTCCAGTCCTTCTCTATCAGGTCCCTGGTTTAATACATGCAAAAATGTTTAATCACACAGGCTCTATGTTTTTACCTCTTTTTTTTCAGTGTTTCTCCAAAGGCTGGGAAGATGGTAAACATCAAAGCAACCATGATTATGAAATCATCGTGAGTAGAAATTTAGGATAGCTTTTAATAGCTTTTGACCCTTTTACTGATTTCCTGCTTCCAGTAGAGTTGATTTCCTATGAAAGAGTAATTCTACTTGAAAACACACACATTTTTTTGTTATCATTCATGAATTTGTATTTAATGAAACAATACAAGTGATGTGGGTAGTGGGTAAACATACATACATACAGTATATTATGTAATGATCACAGTCAGATAAATATATCAAAAAAAGAATAGATAAAGAATAGATACCTATTTAACAATTTCAATTCATGGTTATTAGATTTGCCAAGGTACATTTGTATACAGTCTGTGTAATCATAGTGATCTTTTGTAAAAATATACCATTGTTTATTATCAATTTCCATTTTAACCATTTTTATATTGCATAGCTATAATGATAATGTTATTGATAATAATACATGCATGTCTATTTCTTCTCAGACTAATGGCTTCTCATTGTTTGAACCAAACTGGACCGCCAAAGAAGAAAAGGCTCTACTCGAAGGAGTTTCAGATTATGGCTTAGGAAATTGGTAAAATCAATTTCTTGTTCTCTTTAATATTTATGGTCAAGAACAAGAAGTTTGTCCGAACAAACAAATTGATGTTGGAAGCTTTTCGTTGAGACATGAAAGCTACAGACATGGCAACGTTAAAGGCATCGTTTAACAATATTAAATCTGAGATGCACTGTCCTACTTGTTATCACTGTCTGTAATATGGTGTAATATTGAAGCCCTAACAAAATTGCGCTTCAAAATGATCAAGAAGTGCCTCAAAAAAGTAAAAATCTTTGAGTGACCGGTTTTACCATTCTCGGTTTCCCCAATAGACTGTAGTGTTATGAAAACCGTTAGGAAAACACAAAATTTGGTTTAGATTTCCAATCATAAATATCTTGATAATCAGACAGGCGATCGGCTTGTAAAAGTCATGGGGTTCCTGACTGACATAAAGGTTTATGATTATCATTGCAGCATGAGCTAAATCCTGGATTTTGTTTCAGAATCTGAGACAAAGTTACCAGATCCCTTTAATGCATATTTTCATTGCATATTGTGAGTCTGTTTGATTCTTGCGACTATAAAGTGTGAGCTGTCACTTGATGCAGGTTTATTTGTTGTTGAGGTTTGACAGATATTATTATTAAGACATGTTGTTTATCATGTGGGGTAGCCAGTTATTTATAGATCTCCATCAAATTGAAAGGTACCATTTGAAACACCAAACCAGGGAAAGTTTATCAAACTGCCGCACTCCAAAGCAAAACATTTGACCAACATCTTGACATTTTACTCTTTTAAAATATAGTATGCTATTCCAATGGTAATGATTTTATGTTCTGTTTAAAACTATTGTTTCATATTAATAGGCTTTACTTGTTTTCTATTCAAATGTATGATGTCATGTTCTATTAAAAGGTATGATGTTATGATTTATTTATAGTAATTATGTCTTGATTTATTAATAGGTATGATGTGTCCAATCAAGTAGCTGGTAAGACCAGACAGGAGTGTGAACAGCACTATAACAAGGTCTACGTAGATCATCCAAAACCACCTCTCTTTGGTAAGTCTGCCTATGTCTTCCTCTACCAAAGACCTATTCTAATGTTACACTATGTTTTACCCATGCCTTTCTTCTTATACCATGGTCTCAGCATGCTGTGATCCAAGAATATAACCCCTTAAGTATGAAACCTGAACAACTACCTACATGAAGAGCTACTGCTCTGGAGCACCTCCCCAACCCAACCCAAGACACTTCCCCCCTCCCACCCCCAGGACACTAAACTCCCCACCCCCAACAATTAACCTGGGGTATAATTACTCCAAGGAATCTTACCTATTTGAAAAATTATGTGATTTACTCTTTGAAAACTACCTATAGGGGGTGATAAGAATACAGGGGGGGGGGGGTGAAATGGTAAAGAGCCAAAAAAAAAATTGTTAATGCAGTGATTGATGAAGTTAATTTACCAAATATGTAGGCTAATTTTTTGTAAAATGTGTGTGGTCATCTTTTATCTTTTAATGTCCCATTCTTATCTAAAACTAATTTCTAAGTTCAAAGTTATATACATGTATATATTGAACTTTGGTTTGAACAATTAATGACTAAACTCATGTTATTGTGTCGAATTAAAAAAGAAATGTTCCATTAACTCACTGTCACTCATGTATCTTATTTTGATCAGCTCTCCCAATGCAAGCTGAGCTTACTAAGCGTACAAGTCTACCGTACAGAAGTAAGTGTCATTATTCCGTTATCTTAGCGATCTTGAAACGGGCATCACACAATTCAAACTCTCTTGGTATTTTGGTCATGTTTTACCCCAAAAAGGGTTTCAAAACTTATTGATTACATGCATTGAGGAGAAGGTGGAGTACTGGGGAAGGAAGGAAAATGGGTGATAAGTATCCTTCAATTTGATTTCATATGGCTTTAAGTGAAATATGGAAGAACGTCAAATAATTGAAAGATTAAACGAGAACTCGTTTGAGATTTAATCTCAATTATATAAGTAATATAAATGAGGGTTTACGTTAAATGAGACCCCGTCAGTGCGCATGCGCTAATCAGCAATATTCGTAGATAGCCAAGGATGAGCCTGCTGAACCAAGCAGAAAGATAACGAGAACTGTAATTAATAACAATACCCAGCACAAGGGAGGGTAAGGGAGGGACGTAAACCCTCATTTATATTACTTATATAATTGAGATTAAATCTCAAACGAGTTCTCGTTTAATCTTTCAATTATACTACGTAATACCATTTCGGGATTACGTTAAATGAGATTTCGAAGCTCAGTAGGCCATCCGATCCAGTGCTCAACACAATAGTATACATTATTGAGTGAAAAATGAACCCAAGTTGTGCAAGGATGTCAGTAGTAGTCTTAACAGCTGCTTTGAGCTTTTCTTCATTTTCTGCAATGAGGATTGTGTCATCCAAATATCCTACCACATTGTGACCAGCTTATCTGAGCTTAGAAAAAACTGGCTTTAGTAATTTGTGAATAGCCTTGGTGCTGTATTGAGACCATTGGGCAGTCCTTTTAATTGCCAACATTGACCATTGACAATAAATTTGAGGTATTTCCTATCCTCTTGGTGGATCGGTACTGTATAATATGCATCTCTGAGGTCGACCGAGGCTAGAAAATTGTCAGGGGATACAAGATCCAGCACAGTGTGGATATTATCCATCTTAAAATGCTGATACATCATGCATTTATTCAATTCTGAAAGATTGAGGATTAGACGTACACCTCCATTTTTTTTTTTTTTTTTTTTTTTTTTTTTTTTTTTTTTTTTTTTTTTTGGGGGTAGTAAAAATATTAGAAATGAATTCACTCTCTTCATGTACACAGGGCTTAATAACATTTTTACGATGGAGGCTAGTAATTTCTTCTTGAATGCGCTTATAGCATCCGGGACGCTCCGTTTATAGCGTTTAGCCTTTAATTCATGCAAGTCTTTAATTTTTTCTACATCGAACCGATCTTGTATCCTGTGACAGCCCTATTAACAATAGGGTCTGTTGTTAGCTCTTGCCAATTTTCCTAAAATATCTTAGTCGACCGCCCACTTGGGGAACACTACTACTAGTAGGCTACTAGCATTAGTCATATCATTTTCGCTAAAAATGTGATTAGAGTGTGATTCACTGATCTTGACATGGCTTGGTCTAATTGGGAGTTCTTCTTGCTCCTCTGCTGGCCCGTGGGACCCCTCTGGGCACCTGGCACTTGCCTTTGTGGCTGGTTCGGAGCCTGAGACTGAGAGTACGGAGGCAGTCTGCCCCTCCTGTTCTGTCTGTAGGCCTACCCTAAAAAAGGGCCACCCTGCGATCCTGACATTGGCCTGCTATACCCGTGGGATTGGTTCTTTGAGCCCCAGCGGTGCCCGGTGCATTGTAGCCGCGTCCCCGGTAGGGATGCGAAGTAGAGCGGTGTTTGAATTTGTCCCACATCACACCGGCCGCTGCCAGTTGCTGATCTTTGAGATCCTTCACCTGCTTCCCAAGATCATCACCAAACAAAAGTCTAGTAGCTGGCAGAGTAGGTTTGCACAGATGCCTAAACCTTGCATTCAAGTCAGGTTTTATGAGCTCTTTTCGCAGGCAGTTCAGTTCAAAGTTAGCGTTGCAAATCAACGCCAAAGCATCTTGCTGTGTATCAGTTATACCGCCCGTAAAAACGGAGCGGGCAAATGCATTGATGCCATGAGTGAGTGATTTTTGAACTCGCTGTTACTTCACTGAAGTCACAGCTTTTTGTCATCGGTGGTAGATTGTCCCATATCGCAGAGTTCACCTTTGTATTGGTGCCTCTATAACCTGACAATCGCTCGGATCTGGGTATTTAGCAGATTTTTTGACTTCGTCAAGAAACTTTCCCCTCCAATTGGTGTGTCATGAGATATGAAGTAGATTGGGCTATCTCCTCCTCAATAGGATCTCCGATATCCGACACCATTGCAAAATTTTGTGGCGATCGAGGGAATGACAAAGTTATCAGGTTGAGGCATGTCTGTGTCAAAATTCTCTTCCTCCGAAACGGCGCCCGCTTCGGTAGCAACCGCGGGTGGACCGTAAAAATCCATGAGCCCGGTGGGCGGTATGTCATTCCCGTATTCGAACGGAGGCCGTTGCACTGTCTTCCCCGCCGGTAGCCCCGGTGGAGCCACGAAACGAAGACGGGCGTGAGCTGCCGGTGACAGCCGTAGCATTAGCAGCGGGCAACGCCTCAACCACTTGCGCCATTTTTTTTTTTTTTTTTTTTTTTTTTTTTTTTTTTTTTTTTTTTTTTTTTTTAAATTTGGTAAACAGTCTACCAGGGGCCGTGCTAAGGCCATTAGGTAGGGCCTAAAACTGAAACAGTTGCCCTTTCCACACAAGCTTTAAATATTTTTGTGTGGCTTGGAAAAATGGGGACAGAATAATATGTATTTTGGAGGTCGACTGAAGCAAGGTAACAATTTGGAGAAAAAAAGAAGAGAAATAGCTAGTAAGTAGCTACATATAATCATCCATCTTGAAATGGTGATACTGAAGGTTTATGTTAAGGTCCGAGAGGTTAAAAATCAGACCAAGCCCACCATTCTTCATGGGGCGAGTGAAAATGTTTGAAATAAATTCGCCTTCTTCATGAATGCTCATTTCAATGACATTCTTATCCAAAAAGCTTCGCAATTTCATTGCTAAAAGATGCTTGTACTGTTTCATTGGATTTGTATTCAAATAAGGCTTAGATATTTTGGGCGGCATGAACTGTGGGTCAAAGTCTGTACCCTTGCACCGCAGCCAAATTAAAAGGATCTGATGTAAAATTGCACCAATAATCAAAGAATTGGTTCAGTCGACCTCAAACAAGGTTAAAACTTGACCTTTTAGAGTGAGAATCTGACCTATCTCTTCGAGGCTGGTGCTGTCTAATTCTTAATTGACGTTTTGCTCCCAGCCGAGGCGGGGCACTGCTTTGATGTCTGTCCTTCTGGAGTGTCTGCCCCTGATGGGGCTGGATTGCCTAAAAAGGCTTGTTGGAACTACCAGCCTTGGGGTTTGATCGGCTTTGAAAATTGATGTCTGGAGGACAGCGTCCATCCGGCATCATGGTACTTGGACTTGACATTTGCAAGAGGGGTGATTTTGAAGGCTGTGCTGACTAGATATGAACATACTTTGCTGTTCCCTTCTGATGTTCCTGCAAATTTTTCACTAACTTTGAAAAATCGCAGAGGTGCGTGAAGCAAGCGTTCATGTCTTCTGATCACATGCTTGCGAAGGAGTTAAGTTAAAAAATAGCATTGCTCAACAGAGCCAAAGCATCCTGCTGTGAAAAGGAGATAACGTCATCAGACGCATCAAGTGAATTAGAGAACGCACGACTAAGCCACCAACCCTCTAATGAGGGAGAGCTGTACCCTCTGCAAAACAAGGTCTACTTTGGTACATGATTTTATTTTCCTCAATCTCATTTAGGGTTTTCCCCTCCAACTGGCGCGAGATTAAGTACTAATTAAAGTAGGTTGGCCAACTGACCAAATCGTTATTAACTGGTTCTCCAATCTCACTAGATTGAGCGAAATTAGCTGCGAGCTTAGGTACAACTAGCTCTATTTCTACCTCCTTTAATATCATGTTCAGAAAAATCCTCACAATGATCATAAACCTTAAACTAAGGCTTGACCGGCAAGAGGTTCATCGAAGTCTGAGCTATCCATTAAGTCAATAGCTAGGCTCTGAAAAGAGCGCAAAGTACCCGGCTGCGCCGTGATACATCGTACATGGTCTGAGGGAGACTATCCATGATTTTGCCCACGAGAGCTTAAAGACAGTTATAGTTCAACTCAAAATCGAGTCTGTCCAGTCTATCCCCAAATCGGGTTAAACTGCCTTTTGAGGCTGTGGTGATTACTTTGCCACCTTAGAAATCCTTTTGTCAGATTTGATTGAGCCCCTTTTGGGTTAGTTCTTGCTAGAAATAAAACTTTGAATCAAGCCCGACGGGCTTCGAAATGTTCGTGGCTCGGTCACTTGCAGTGTACCGCGGTACCACCAACGGCAGCTACATTACTCCCGTGCCCGCTCGGCCGGAGCTACGGCGTGCGTCTGGCTGTGCCGACGTCTCGCCTGTAGTTGAGTGCTGTGTTCTCCGCCGGTAAAAATTACTCTTCCATAGTCAGAAAATGACGGAGTAACTCCCAAAAGTAAGGAAAAGTAGGAGTAATAAATAAAAACTCGATCGCAAACTGTGGCGAACTGCGAAAAGTCGATTAGACTATGGTATAAAAACGAAGAAAACTGCGAGGAAACACAGTCGATGATGAATGACCGCCAATTGCAAAACGGATTCACTTTCTGATTGTTGTTGTTTTAGTCTAAAGGGCGTGTATCATTCAATTATGAATATTTACGCCGTCTCGCTCATTGCCTTTGGCTCTGAGTCCGACATGATTTACTTTTATCTTTCCCCGGCCCACTCTTGCTGACTTTGCCAGCCGTGACTTTGCCACTTGAGTTGGGTAATTATTTCTTTCCGTCGGAGCCCGTAGCTCCCGCGCCACCAGGCGGTGCCTGGGCTGGATGCGCGGACGGAGGATATGCAGCGGAGCTGCTATTCATTTGAGACAATACAATTCTATCGTTAAAATATCACTTCAGAAGGGCGTGATTTATAAAAAATAAGCGTCTCAAAGTTATCAGTAAATGTTAAGGGTTAAACCAATAACGTTTTTTACCTTTGAATTTCGGGGATTGCGCGGATAATAATGGCTGATTTCTGGAGCCAGAAAGGTGTCCTTTCGCTCAAAATAACACGCGACTAACGAATTGCTGATTAGCGCATGCGCACTGACGGGGTCTCATTTAACGTAATCCCGAAATGGTATTACGTAGTATAATATGAACATTTACCTGAAAGAATATATGGTTTCATGGTTTGATATGAATGAATATCCCGTTCGGTTTTGTATGATAGAATATCTCAGTTGAAACGTGTTGTCTTATGACAATATAGACAATATATATTTTGAATAATAAGTGAACTATTGAATAATCAAATCCGATCAAACTCATGTGTGATTTCAAGAGGTATCATAAGCATTCCTGCACATACACATACGCTGACGGTATTTACACTGGTGTTTACTTTGATCACTAAAATATATCACAAATATAAAATGCTTTGTACATTTCTGATAATTTGGGTGTGTGAGGATCTTCAAAAACCTGCAAAGGACTCACATAAAGCTAGAGATCAGGGCCCCGTCTTATAAAGAGTTGATATTAATTGCAACTTATTTGCGATTGATATCAATCGCAACTACATGTATGTACATAACAGATAGGGGACTGCAAACTTGCGATTGATTGGAGGACTTGCGACTGATTAGGATCAATCGCAACTCTATATAAGACGGGCCCCAGGTTATAATTAAATGCCAGCAAAAATTCCATCCATTGTGAGGTTTACTTATAACATGATCATTCAAACAGACGATTAACCCATTAGCTACAGGAACCGGGTGGTCATTGTGTTAAAGGTACTATGTCCCTTTTGCAGCCAACCTCAAATTCTGTAGAACTTTGCAGGAATTATGAATATGTCATTTACCGTATGTCCTATCTGTGAAATTTAATTGTTAGCAGTGTCCTAATATTCAAAGTATGCAAGGAAACCTGTTGACTTGCTAGACTTCACTGTCAGACACTATTGAGTGACTGACTGGCTTTTTTTCTTCTTTGATAATAACATACATGAGCTGTAAAGGGTACATGAATATTTGTCTACATCAATAACCCACTTCTTGTGATGGCCAAAATTAAACTGATCGAATCTTTGCGCAGCATGAAACGTATGACCATTCAGTACAATAGTCTGAAAATCAAAGACTATTACTTATTGGCTCTATAGCTACTAAGTCGATTTGAAAACTAATAGTCGTTATTTTCCCACTTGAAGACATTTTCAAGCCCCACCTTTTTTAGGGAAGTTCTAAATTAGTTTTATCTTTCAAATGCCGTTGGAATTTAACCTTTTAATTTTCTTGACCTGCAAATGGGTCATAGTACCTTTAACTCAATGGGAATAAGAAAATTCAGTAGTCAACGGGTTAACATGATCTACCCATTTTGTGCTTGTTTCAGTGTGTGAGGATCCCCCTAGACCAGCCAGAGACTCACAGAAGGCTTCATCAGAGATGGCAGGTTATATGCCAGCTAGATCAGACTTCAATATGGTAAGTACTTGATGGGTGACAGACATTTGCTCAAGCAACATTTACTTCAAGTCAAGTCAAATGATTTTATTTTCAAGAATCAATCAAATCATGAGAAAAAAATGCTCACATAAAAATTTACATCAAATGGCATATACAATATAAACAAAGAAAATGAAACTTAGTTTTTGTTATACACTATGAAATAGTGATACGTAATAATCGTATTTTAGGATACAGGATATTTAATAAGCATGAATTTTAAAGGAAATTGAGAAATTCACTATAGATCAGATTTTTATTTGTGTGGATTACTCAAGAAAGAAAAAAGAAAGAAAGAAAAACAAAGAAAAAGAAAATGAACACATGCACTGCTCTGAATTATGAGATTTCATATATATATATGTATTAGAAGAAACACAGTCGAGCAGTGCATGTGTGTCTATGCTCCAACACCCACTCAAGCAACATTTGCTTCAGGCTTTATTGTGGTGAAAAATTTAGGATTAGGGCTTGTGTTGCAATAGGGTTTTACATGTATGTGAAGTTAAGAGTTATGTTCAGGTCGAGGGTCAGGACCAGGGTTGAAATTAGATATTAAATTGATTTTAGAAATTGAATTTGGGACACTTAGTGATGGAGCATGGTTGGTTTTGTCAGTTTTCTTGACCCTAGGATTTGGAGAGTCAGAAATATTATAGAGAAAATTCAAGATGAAAAAAGGGGAAATTCAAAAGTGAATTATATTGAAATTATATCGTGCTAAAGTCTAGTTTAAGAAGTAAAGTTTTACTGAGGTCTAAGTGCTATTTTAGGATTATTCCATGTTTCCACTATTTCATCTTTTATCCTCATTCAGTCATTGTTACCTCTTTTGTTTTGAGTTTAGTCATGGTAGTGATGGTGAGCTGGAGATAGACCATTAAGGCCTTTTGAAATGACTTTTTAAAATTTATTCATTAGGATAATATGATAATTATGCTGAGCTAAAGAAAGAACATGTTAGATTTTCTTTGACTTTGTTTATCTGACAGGAATATGATAATTATGCTGAGCTAGACATCAAGGACATCTATTTCCACAATGAGACAGATGAGCTCTTAGAAGGTAAGTGGAAAATGTTCATGCATACATTATGTATGTGGGTGTGGGTTTCAAACTTGAAGATATTGTATTTATGACTTTATCATAGTGACATACCAAAGAAAGTCTCATCTATTAAAAGGAATGCTATCTTTAGTGCTGTAGGAATTGTATAGCAATAATGTCCATCATTTGATGTAGCCTTTCATGTAATTATGTATTTATTCAAATCTTGGGACTCACTCACTGTATGCCCAATCCCCTCTTTCTCTCTTCACACCCCCCCCCCCCCCACCTCTCTCTCTCTCTCTTCTCTCCCTTTCTCTCTGTCTGTCTGTCCCTCTCTATCTCTCCTGCTGTCTCTGTCTCTCTGTTTTCTCTCTCTCTCTCTCTCTCTCTCTCGCTCTCTCTCTCTCTCTCTCTCTCTCTCTGTATGTCTGTCTCCCATTCTTTCTTCCTCTCTATCTTTCTCTCTCTGGCTGTCTTTTTCTCTTCCCTAAACTCCCCTTTTTCTTCCCCTTCCCCTTATTTCATACAGAGCTGAAATTCACCACAGTGGATATCTACCATTCCAGACAGACAGAGAGATATAGGAGAAAGTTGTAAGTCATACTTGTCGCTTATTTTTGCTGTGTTACCAGTAAGATGCAGTATATGATTATTTACCCACACAAAATTTACTGTGACTAATAGTTATTTCATTCAAATGATATTGTAGTGAGATACACAGAGTAATAACTTTCGGATTAAAGTGTTTCCAGAAATAGCACAGTTTTTACAATAATCTTTGTAGATATTATTGTAGCTAGTGTAGTTAGTAGTTTGCAAGCAAGATGGCGATAAGATTAAAACTCATCTGCATTCCTTATGTGTGATTAAAAAGATGATTAAGTTGGAAGATTTCTTTTTCTTTGGTCAGGTCTCCTGTAGAATTTGGGGTCCTTAACTTAGTTTTTACAGATTTCTGTCATCTGAAATAAGTTCTACATATACGGTACCGGTAGATAGAAGTGTCCTATTGAAGTATATTCATGCTGTTTGAATCTCTTTTCTCTCCAGAATTGTCAGAAACCTTGGCCTAATCAACCTATTAAGAATTCAAAGTGAGTAGAAATGTTTTCAATACCAAAAAGAGAAGCTTGATTGTATTTGTAGCATGTAATTTTAAAGAAAGACAGTCAATGTGCGTGTACCATTCAGCTATTAATTTATGCCATACATCTATTATGAATTTGAATTTCTATCCATTTCTATTTCCACATATGATATAGAGTTTAACCACTAAAACAAATTTGCAATCACTACAAGGCTGTATGTACAGTAGTATAGTTTTTAATTTTATAGCTAAATCTATGTACCAGATGGCTTTACAATTTTACAGTATTTGAGATTCACTCAAATTTGTATTGCATGACAGATACATGTATGGCATGAATGTTTGAGTTTGAGAGATATGTCATTTCAATTCGATTCACTTAAATGTGATAATATGGCTGAGCAGTTTAATAGACTTTTTCTTATCCACTCTATTTTGATGTGTTTACTAAATAATAATAATAATGATATGGACATTGCTATAGCGCAGCTACATATGAACATGCTCTACATACTCTACTGCATTTGATACAAAGTTTCACATTATTACGCTGGCTGTAGATGAGCTCTTATTATGAGGTGCTAAAGTATTCAAGGAATTCCTTCCTACCGGGTACCTATTTACTTCACCTGGGTGGAGAGTTGCAAATGTAGGTTGATGTCTTACCCATGGATGCTAGTGTGGCGGTTGGATTCAAATTGCGGACCATGTGATTCACAGTCCAGTGATGTATCCACTAGACCACGACACCTCACCTAAATATATCAAAGGTTCAGTGACACAAAGACGTAACTCCATATCTTGCCAAAATGAGTATTTGATATCAAAATGTTCAGAAAAATGTGGGCTTTCCAGGAAACACAAAGACTTAACTCCGCCCAACACCTCATTGAAGTCAATGGCTAGTGAAACATAGACTTGACTCCTTAAGGCCCAAGTGCTCAGTGACACATAAAACACTTTTCTCAAAATGGCCAAAATGGAGTTACGTCTTTGTGTCACTGACCCCTCGATATGATGTACTTGTTTATTGTTGTTACAGTGGTGGAGAGAACACACAGCCAGGCAATCCGTGACATGGTAGACAAGATGCACAGAGTGTGTCGTCTTCACACGCCAGTCGCCCATGACAAATTCATTGAAGGGCTCATATGTGAGTATATATAGCTATTATGTGTGTGTGTAATTCTTTTGTTTACAGACGTGTAACAATCAAATATGATTATTTACATATGGGGACCGACCTTTAGCGTCACCATCTTACAGACGTTATTCAGTTTCAAGCCGGGCTCTGCCTGGGCCAGTTTGTAGGCAAAGACAGAGAGCTGACCAAGTGAACGTATGATGAGACCAACTCACATCTCCCTCATTATGATGATGGTGGCCTCTTATGCAGGGATGCCAACCTTTCAGAGCACAAATCAGTAACCATAAGGCTCAAAATCAGTAATTTGGGGAATAAATCAGTAATTTCCTATGCGGCGCCATGAATCTTAAAAGAATGGCAAGCGGACGCATGCGCGCATGATTATCTGAAATTTGTTGTGATTTTACTCCCACAAAGTTGCTAAATATTGATTTTCAGTTCATCACAACACATAAGTTTTCAATGAAAAATTGGCTTCTATTAAGAGAATACTTGATAATTTTCCATCTTTCTCATACAGCGAGTGCTGGATGGCCACCATACTGTACAGCACTTGCTACGATAGATCCCTATGCGCAAAAAAAAAAAAAAAAAAAAAAACATAATTTTTAGACAACATTCCGTACTGCCGTAATGGTCGTTAATTTCCTTACCAATTACGGGAAATCCATACTAGTTGGCATCTCTGCTTATGTAGCCCTCATGTCTGTCATGCCATGATACTCCTGGGGGGTGTTTCACAAAGATCCTGAGTTGAACTTATCTCTAAGTTGGACTAAACAATGATGGAAAGCCATTAGCATCCTTGAAAACATTTTGTAAAAGTTATTTTAAATGGCATAAAATGTTGATTCAAATCATTCATATTTTCTATTATCATGGGAGATTTTATGTTCTTGATGTGGAATTTATGAAAAGTCTAAAATACTTCAATTTTTGCTTTTGAATATTTCATTATAAGGCTACAAACGGCTCTCCATAATTTTTAAGTCCAACTTAGTGTTAAGTTTGACTTAGAATCTTTGTGAAACACCCCCCTGGTGCTCCAAAGTTATTACCCTAGTCATAGCTGGTTGACACATATGTATTGCTCTGACATATTGGGTATCTATTTACACCAGGGTTGAGAGTGGCAAATGTGGATTAATGTCTTTGCCAAAGGACATTAGTGCTGGGTTGGGATTCGAACCCTCAACCCTTGGATTGAGAGTCAAGTGGATGAACCACTATACCACGACACCTCTACACATTACCAAATGTGTAATATCCATGTTGAAAGATATTCTTTATATTATGCCAGTATCATTCCCCTTTTTTTTTAAATCAGTGTATGCAGTGGTAGGATGAAAGATCAGCTACGTTTAATAATAGTGGGTTCTTGTATAGCGCTCATGACTGTCAGACTGGACACTCCTGGCGCTCCATGCTGATTATTACCCTGGCTTTAGCACGGCTGCCATTACGGCGCTCTAGCATTTCAAGGAGTTAATTCCTGCCAGGTACCCATTTACATCCCCTGGGTCGAGTGTGGCAAATGAAGATTAATGTCTTGTCAAAGGACATCTCTGCCGCGGCGTTACCTGAAGCGCAGACCAGCGACGTATTAGCTAGACCATGACACCTCTACATTTACAACATACCAGTATAGATTTATACAAATTTAGTATCAGTCATTTGCACAAGAGAGATAAAGACAGGGTTATCACAGAAGATGTGACAGAACATTTATGGATGTTATGAAATGGAAGAAATTGCACTTTCCTCAGATCCAGAAGTCAATATGACGATATATCCATGCCGCATGTCCATCGGAAAAGGAAAAAAACCCACGATGTATTGAGTAGATATAATATGAGTAAACGTATCAAGGATACTGTTGTATGTATTTCTCCACTTTCCTATACAAGTAGGATGATTCACCAAATGATTTGATCTCCATAGATTCAATGTATGAGCATGAATGAATGTGCTGTAGCAGGACCCTCATGTCCCCTCACTGATTACGACAACCCCCTACTGGTTTCATATTTAAACAATTGTCGTTTTTAAAGAGCTATGGTTGATATACAAAATAATTTTAATACATGAAAGAGTTGTTTTATTGAGTTCCCTTGAGTTTTACTGTTATTGATATTGTCCCTGTATTTCTGTATGAATTTCAGATGAACAGGATCTGAAGACTGAAACCAAGAAGCTACAGGAATACAGAAGAAATGGTATCAAGACATTTGTAGGTAAGAACCGAAATAGAAAAAAGTATGCTCTATTATTTTTTCATTGGATTTCTTACATTATAGCCCTTTAATGTTATATTTGGTCCAGGCCATATTTTCTTCACCCATAATTTTTCTCCTCGACTGTTGGAGACTTGTGGTCATGTTCTTTCATTGTGATCAACACAAAGATTCTAGGACAGCTACCCGCTTGAACACTGCTATTCCTTCACCCTATCCCCAAAGTGACTTCCACATGAATTAATATGACCTCAGGGGGCCGTTTCACAAAGTTCCTAAGTTGGACGTAATAATTATGGAAAGCTCTTAGCATCTTTGAAAATATTTTGTAAAAGTTATTTTAAAAGGCATAAAATGTTGATTCAAATCATTCATATTTTCTATTATCAAGGAGATTTCATGTTCTGGATGTGGAATTTATGAAAAGTCTAAAATACTTGAGTTTTTGCTTTTGAATAAACTTCATTTTAAGGCTATAAATGGCTCTCCATAATGTTTAAGTCCAACTGAGAGATAAGTTCAACTTAGGATCTTTGTGAAACACCCCCCAGATGTTGTCAGAGGGTAATTTTTGGAGGGGGTTATTAGTTCTAGGTTAGTGGACCAAGATATAGTTGTCTGTTGGGATAATCATCCTAGGGCATAGTAATACTAAGGTGTTAGTTGCCTGGGTGAAAATTGTCTGAGACGGTATTCGTCTGGGGGTAATGGTTGTACAGGGTAGTTGCGTGAGTTTGAGAGTTGGCGGGGGGGGGGGGGGGGGGGGGGGAGGGGTAGGTAAGAAATGTAAAAAAGTTGTAAACATTCATCTCTGAAGTTCCAGTACATTGACAAGCAGAAAAGGGAATTTCACAGACCTGATAATTAAGTGATCTAAATCGGTTTCCCAATTTTATTTTATTTTGTCCTGATTTTTTTTCTTCTTCCCGATTTTACCTGATTTTCCCACATTTCTTTCTCAACGTTCTTGCTCAAAAGGGGGGAATGCCGTCAAATGCCATTTTCGTTTTACTCAAGGGAGGGGGGGGGGGTTGAGAAAAGTGCTCACTATCACCCCTGATTTCAGATTAAAGATGGACATTGTTCTGAATAATTCTATTTCATTACTCTGATCTGCAGGTGCTGATGTTTACAACCGATTGAAGTCTAGAAGAGAACAGATGAAGAGTCGGAAGAACCTACTGGGTGAAGTCGTAGCCATCACAAGGGATCCTAACGCATGTGAGCAATGGCTCAAAAGACAAGCTCTGCTGTAAGTACTGTATCTGTGGTGTACATTGCTGAGAGGCACACCTAAAGTTGTCGAGATTTATTGATATTTTCATCTGTGATAATCATGATTTTTGGTTATGTCAGGCCTGATAATTACATGATTTAAATCGGTTTCCCTATAATTATTGTTTTTCGCCAATTTGTCCCAAATTTTCCTATTCAAAAGGGGGTAATGTTGTTAGATGCTAGATTTTTTTATATTTTTTTTAGTGCTCACTATCACCCCTGTTACGTATGAAGGTAATATTTCATATTTTTCATCCATGAGCCGTACCACTGCATGGTTTAAAGCAGCCACATTTTTTACTTCATGAAATATTTCCCAGGTCACTCACAAATGCTAGGTTATTTCTTTACCATGTACTGTAGTTTTCCTGGGGTGTGTCTTAATTACGAATGTCTGGCATTCAAGCCTTGGGAGTTGTGACAAAATTGCCTATCTTTGGAAGAATATTCAGAATAAAATACAAAGTAAGGTACTTTTGACTTCATTTTATAGAATATCAAAGCCATTTTCACATATCAGGCTTTGAGCTGATTATTATGTATTGATCTTCTGGCTATACAGTAAATTGAAAGTGATGAGGCCTTTGTATGCAGTATATGACATGATGTCTATCCATGTACATGTAATCCCAGTTTAGGGGTCTTTAATTTGTATATAAGTTATTATGAATAAGTCAGGACCATAATATGATTGCAGGGCCCTCAGGGAGAACAGTATGAATACTGATGAGGCTTCCCGTGGTATTAAAACAAAACATATTATTATGATTATGATTATTATTATTATAATTACTAAGTAATTCTCAATGTTTTTCATTATCTTGATTCGCAGTGATACTGGTCACAAGGAATTGCCTCCTGTCATGGCAGGCACAGGTAAAAATGAGTTTATGTTTTTTTTCATGTTGTGAATTTATTAGGAAAATATATATCAAAAGGAACCTAAAGTAATCTTGAGTTGGAAAAGTGAAGATGAAAATAAAGAAACAACATCTAGGATGAAAAATATGAAAAGTTCAGTAGAGTACAAATATAGGTAAGAACATTTTCTATAGGTTGATAAGACTATATCCACAGAACTCCTTGTCCTGTCAATGCTCAGCCATTTTGCTGTTTAACACTGTTCAAGTATGTATAGTTTTTAAGCAAAGCTATTCCACATTTTAGTGATTGAGAAAAGCCTATGTATATTGTGTGCCAGTAGTCAACAATAGATTAATGATTTTTTTGTTGTAAAGACATTTTCTCTTGAAATGCAATGTCCTTTCATATCAGAAGTTATGATTGATTTTTTAAATTTTATTATCTCTTTAATTTCTCGTGGTATTCCGTCACCCTTTAAACTAATTTTTTTTTTTTTTTAAGGATAGAGATAAATGACAGTATACTGTGTATCATGTTTTTTTCAAATCAACATGCTATTGTTTTGTGGCTCCCTAACTCTAACTTATTTTAAGATAATCCAACTTATTTTTTGTTAACTATTTTTTTTAAATTCCAGCTCGCAAGCAGACGCCACCTCTAGATCTGACTGGTTTTGTTGGTTACGACAAGCTAACAGAGAATGAAAAGGAGGTAAAAAAAGAGACTTCTTGATTTGTAAACTGTGTTCTTATCAAAACCTAAAGGCCCTTATTCTACTAATTCAGGTCAACCCAACCCTGGTCCAAGAACACGTTAAACAAAAGGATAGACTTAGAATCTCAGACTAATTTTCTTTGTAAAACCAGACTTTGGACGAAAGCTTAAACCCAGCTTGAGTTTTAAATTTGTGTAGGATTTAGAAGCTGTATTGTAATTTATTATTGTTATTTATTGATTTTTAAATTGGGGTGCTTGATTTGCAAATTCATCATACTTAGAAAATCGTACATCTATGAGGGAAAAGTGGATTACTTGATATGATTAAAGCGGACTGCACTACTTGTAGCTACTTGCGCCCTCTATATAGCAAACAATGTCCCCCATGATCCCCTTTTTCTCACAAAAGTGAGAGCTGATTTGATGACCAGATAACCACCTGTCAGTGACCATGCAGGGAGGTCTAATCCCTCCTGGCCAAACTAGTGCAGACAGGCTTTACTTGAAGTTGATAAGTATTTGTACATTTTGTTTTTTCACAGCTTTGTGCTACATTGAGGATCATCCCGGAGGCATACTTTGAATACAAACAGACTTTCCTCAGTGAAGCTCAGAAACTGGGTTTCCTCAAACTCAAACAAGCTAGGAATCTGATCAGGATTGATGTCAACAAGACGAGGAAACTGTACGACTTCTTTGTGAGAGAAAAACTCATCAAAGCATCATGAAGAGAGATTTAACAAAGGGTGAACTGATGGAAGTTACCTCCAAAGTGGATCAAGCTAGAAATCATCAGGGTATACCTTAACAAGACTAGGAACTACATGACTTCTTCATCAGAGACACAATCATCAACAATTTTGAGCCTGAGGAAACCCATTAAAAAACTGAAACTATATTTCTACAACTGAAACAAGCTGGGAATTTTATCAGGATTGATGTCAACAAGACAAGGAAACTGTACGACTTCTTTGTGAGAGAACAACTTATCAAAACATCATGAAGAGAGATTTAACAAAGGGTGAACTGATGGAAGTTACCTCCAAAGTAGATCAAGCTAGAAATCATCAGGGTATACCTTAACAAGACTAGGAACTACATGACTTCTTCATCAGAGACACAATCATCAAAACATGGTGAGCCCGAGGAGACACTTTAAGAAACTGAAACAAGCTAGGAATCTTTTCAGAGTAGATGACTAGATGAACAAGACTAGAAAAACGCGATGTCTTCTTTGTCAGAAAAAAACTCATAAAAATATCCATGAGACAAGGGGGAGACACACAGAAATGGAACAGGTGTATCCTGTAGATTCTTCAGACTGAAGCACGCTAGTAACTGTATCAGGATGTCAACAAGATTAGGAAACCCAACATCTTCTTTGTCGGAGAGAAAATTATCAAAAAAGAGAGATGGAAACAAATTTAACAGATCTAGACTCTCAAGTCCTGCTAGATTGCATGGTTCCCGTAGTTGCCCCATCTACAACGATGCTTGATGGTACTCTGAATGACATTATCAAGAATTCCATGCAGATAATCTTTCAGCATTATGACATTCCAAAAGCTAGAGGACATGCTGAATCCCTTTTTTTTTGGGGGGGGGGGGTTAATCTATAGTAAATCAGTTTCATAAAGCCTTTTGTACCTATCCATTGCAAAGCAATTAAACACTTCAGTGGCTAGCTGTTATAAATGTGGTCATCATGCATTGTACACAATTCAACTTTCTTGTAATCTTCAAAGGGCTTTGCAGCCTATCACAAAGATGAATTGAAGACTGCAAAAGCGATATGAGGAAGACAGTTAGAATTTATACCACGATTATGTAATTCCGGTCTTATCCCAAGTATTAAATACCTCGGTCTCAATACCCCAAAACTGACCAATTATCGGCCATTCTGGGTAATGTAGTGCTATGTTCGGTCTGTTGACAGTCTTGTGTCGGCCTTGTTGATGTGACTTGTTGAGGTATCGGGTTAATGCAATATGTCATTAGCATGATGCTAGAATTAATGTTCCCTGTCATTTCTATTCTGAGTTCATAGTGTAAATGCTTCTGTAGGCATACCTATTTATTAGATGAAAAATAAAGACTGAGAATACGTTATCCTATGACATTAATTTCTGTTTTCATTTGTGTTTTGAGAAGTACCGGTACTGAATTAAGTGAACATGTTGATGCGAAAATGGCTGTCACTAAAGGTTCATGATGCCTAAGTTCTTAGTTTTAATTTAGCATCCAGCTAACAAACTATTGTCCATATACAAGTATGCACAAGGACTCGCAAGACACAAGAATGAGCAACTGCTACTAAATTTGTTGTAAAATCAACTCATAGTGGCAACAATCATTGGTAATACTAAAATAGGGACCTTGAGATTTGCAGGACGACAACGTAGACTGCTACATTGTACGTGTGACGTCCTTTTTAGGCCTTAAAAGGACATCACGCTTAGCAGTCCACGCAAATCTAAAAGTCCCTATAAGATCATACATTCACTCACTACACAACCTTTCAGAGTTTATCAATTTTGAAAATAAAATTCATAACAAATATACAATGTACACTCGTATACCGATTTTCTTCTAATTTGTATTCTTATCAAGTTCATTTTATAATTTCAGTATCAAATATATTTTATGCCATGATTGTTATACAAAATAATGCAAGACCAACAACTCTTGCCATAGTCATGTACGTATTTGATATTCATCACATAATTTCCATCAAGTTTGAGCACAAAAGGAGGCAAACTTGAATTTGTTTTTATTGTAATGAGACAGATATGACAACTTCAAGCAAATAGCCGAATAGATATTGTACCATGAGATCAAATAGTGTAAAAGTTTCTCTTGTGCCAATGTAACTATAATTGCATTTCATAAATTATTACAAATTCAGCCATTAAAGTATACAATATCATTTGTCTGTTCATACATTTATATTTATCCCCATGGTAAAAGTTTAAACAAAATAACAATAGAAATGCATGTGTATACTAAGTCAGTATTCTATCATGATGTCATTGGACAACAATTCAAGCAACTTAATGAAAAGGTAGAGTTCCGGAAAAGGTGAACAAAAATAATTTGGTTAAAACTTTTTCATTCTTCTCATTCTTTGACGGAAGAATATCATAGTACACTTGCAGTAATAACCTCTGTAAAGGATTACTAGCCATTTGCTCTGATATTTGAAAAATGATGAGAAATAGTTCAGAAGTTTAGACCAAACGTGTGTGTAGTCCCACATACCCATTTCTGTGTACATGGCTGCTCACTGTCTGTGATGTTCGGCAAGATTGTCAATTTCTTATCAATTTGATGATTTAAAACGCCCAAAATACACAATCATTTGATGTACCATCTAATCGAACAGCTCAACCAGAAGTCCTACATTTCTAATCTTGTATTCCAATATAGTAGGTTACCTTAATTGAAATCCTTACTTATAATATTGAAGTATCTTCGTTTCTTTCCCAGGGTGGCTTTGCCGGTGACACTGTTTTACAAGAAGGCCTTGGTCATGTATGTACATGTCACTTCACACAAGATACTGCATCTTAGAGGGTAGATTCGCCGTACGACCATATGGATAGTCCTTAGAAGGACCGTTTGTATTATTTCTTGTTGATTTAGAAGTCCTGGAAAGGACTGAGAATCATTTGAGATATAGAATAGTGAATATATAAAACCATATGGAATACCAACCCAAACGAACCCTACACGTAAATGAAAATTAAAAAAACAAACAGAAATGGACACTCCCACTACGAAAAATAGCGTACATTCTCTGAGACAAGCATGATGTTTACAGGTATGCTTGTGGCAATCGTTAGAACATGGATGTGTTGTGTGGTATAGTGCTCTATTCATTCGACCCTCAATCCAAGGGTTGAGGGTTCAAATCCTAGACTGGTATTAGCGTTCTTTGGTGTAAATGGTTGCCTATCAATGGCTGAGGTAAAAATAATTGCAGAGCCCTCGAGAAGAACAGCATTGATGCTGAATAAGGCTTCTCTCGGTGGACAAAATAATGATTATTATGGAAGCACTACAGAAATTACATAATTATATACAACAATTACTTCTTAGTTTAGGTGTGAAAATACAAGGCATCCTAATAGTAGAGTACTAAAAGGGATATGGTACACAAACCACCCCCCCCCCCCCCCTTCCATTTCACTTCAGTCCCTAAGTGTTTCACACATTTGCCAAAAATTTCCCTGGATGCCCTGAACAAAAGTGTTCAAATTTGCTTTGATGAACGCACAGAGTTTTTTTTTGTTGATTTGGTTTCTTTTTTTCTTTTCTTGGAGTGGACTACATGTATATATATTCTATATTATGTGAGATCATATAAAATTTGAATAACGTGACAACATAACACAATAAATTTCCTTTTAAAGGATGCTTAATCATTTCAAATTTAAAAATATCATGAATAAGAACGATTCTGGCACAAACGAATACAATACAGTATACTACCCGCATCATACCATAAAATGGAGAGAGAACAAAATGATTACATATGGCACCATTTTGAACATCGATGAGAGATTAACCGCTGACTACTGAATTCTGTAATTCCCATTGGCTTAATACAGGGACCACTCGGTTCCAGTAAGCAATGGCTTAAGAGACAGATTTCTAATTCTGAACAGGGTTGCACAAGAGATGGCGTCCTCCATCTGTGGTGATGGTTTCTCCCGTGGTGAAGGACGAGTCGCTGGATGCCAGGAACGCAATGAGCTTGGATACCTCGTCCACTGTACCAGTACGGCGCATGGCATGGGTCGTCTTAGAATGCTCCATGAACTGTGGACATTGAGATTTAAAAGGAAAACAGAATATTAATGCCCTGTGGTGGTACTCTGAAAACTTAATTTTTATGTGGGCAAAAGAGGTTAAATAGCACATGTCCCAAATGACCCAGAATATCCACAAATCTTCAAAACATGAAGAGGTCCCACTTTGTACATTTTGAAATAATCACTCCTACAGCGATGGAGTTTCCCCTTTTAAAAGAATACTTCCACCTGTGTATCTTGGAGTGCACTTTCATGAGCACGTATCCAGTATTTTGTCTCCGTATATTTCACAATTTGGTCTGCAATGACCTTTATCTGCTCATGCTCAGACTGCCGTGAACTGGCTTATTGTCGTAGTAAATCTCAATTAGGATAAATTATTATTTAATTTAAGAACACTGCTTGCTCCATATGCCTACAGATAAGAGAGGTGTCTGCACAAGCACCAATGATAAGGGTTTATTCCGAGCAGTTTCAATTGTTAACTTATAATAATATTACTATTAATGTATGAGATTTGTAAGGTACCAAATCCACTTGAAATTAAATGCTCAAGGCGCACTGGTGAAACAAAAACAAAGAAGCAAAAAAGAGATCGCATGAAAGCATCTGCATTCTAAACAAACTACGGTAACAGAAGTAAGGATGAAAAATCAAATACTTATGCCGAAGTAAATGTCCTGGTATACGTTTTAATAATTAATTACAATTATTACACATTATAAAATGATGATGTGGATCCTAATCAAATGATTGGTTGAAAGCGTACACATGACCATGCATTTATTTTGCCTAATGCAAAATTTGGATAACTACCAGTAATTATCCTATGGTAATGACCGGTCATTAGCGATCATGTTTTGCGATCGTAACCATCGAGATTTCATCGTTTTACTTTTACTCTCGAAAATGGCTGCAGCGGAATTTAAAACGCCTACGTTTGAAATGCTTTCGACTGAAGAAATGAGGGTGATTTATCAAATAACAAGGATCCACGTCATAATTTTATAAAACAAATAATACACAGCATTTTGTTCGGGCTTTATTAAAATTACCCACGCTCGGTACCTTGTGTGTGTAATTCTTACTAATGCCCTCACTGCAGTGCATAATTTGTATACTATTCACTAACCGAACAGATAACAGATTTTATAACCCAGATGGATGCAAGAAAATACACCAGCATAGTGGTGTCACTGGTGAGACCACAAAAACCACACCGAATTAAAGGTTGATTCTGTTTTAAAATTCATTAAACATATATATATATTTTTTTATTTTTTTATTTTTTTATTACCGGTACCGTGAAAGTGATGTAAGAAATAGGCACAATTTATACAGGTTACATCATGTGATTTTCATTCTAAAGTGAAATCAATTGAAGACATACTGGTAAATTAACATCTTTGTGGTTGACAGAGATTTAAAGTTTGAACATCCAACAATTGTTGACAAGTAATATGAGCTTTTACTAACCTGTTTGTAGCGCTCATCTGACATACCTCCCCGCTGATGAATCTGAGTTTGGATAACACCAGGGCTAATGAGGGGAAAAAAGAGTATTTTATCACATAAGTGTGAACCAATTGAACAAAATGTTAAACATTTATAATGTTGATCAGGGACACCTACCGTAATTCAAATCTGTGGAATTTCCTTCCCATGATGGATGATTGTTTACTTCAACATATCTAGTTTACAATCATTCTAATGATATATAGCTTGCAACAATGGTTGGATCATCATATACGCAGGAAGGCCGACAACTAAATGGGTAGGTAAATTTGATGACTGGTTAAATTGCGTGGTAAATATTATTCGTTCTTTGTTTTTAGCTTGACACAAGTACATGCAACAGACAATAAAACAGGTAAGTACATTAAATACCATACTTAGGATATAGAAAGAGAGAGACAGACAGACACACACACACACAGAAAGAGAGGCATAGATAGATAGAGAGATCGAGAGACAGAGAGAGAGAGAAGGGGGAGGGGGGTCGAAAACTCACTTCACTGCATTGACTCTGACTCCATGAGGTGCCAATTCTGTTAAATATAGATAAAACACAAAATACTGTAGCATCAGTCAATAATACCAACAAGAATAATCCACTCTTATCTAGCGCATACTCATTAAAATAACATCTCAATGCACTTCTGCAGGACTTTGGATATTACTGCCCTGGCTAATTACTGGTATCTAGCCACCATAGGGCAAATCAAAGTAAACATTTTTGCACTCTCTTTATCAGAATCTAATTATTTCGATAGAAGAGATTTTCATCAACGAAATGAGTACAAAACTTTGGGCCTTTACTTCATAATCATTTGATATTAAATAAAATATAACACCACGAAACAACAAACTTACCTTCAGCAACGCATCTTGTCATGTGGTCCAACGCTGTCTTAGACATACAGTATGTCAATACTCCACGCATCTTTGTCGATAGAGAGAGAGGGATCAAAAGATAGACAGGGGCCATAAGAAAAACAATAGACGGAGAGAGGGAGAGATAGCAAGAGAGAGAAAGAGAAAGGGGAGGTGAATAGTTAATAAAATTAGGGACTTTCTCTTACTAAGGCAGATATCAAATATCATCAGTTTCATGAAAATGTTTTGATATAGTTTACACAGAACTTCCTGCTCCAGTATGTTTTTTACATCACAGGGAAAACAAAGTGCAATAAATGAACTTCTTTCAGATGAAAGACATGTTCCACTCTGAAGCTAAAAACCTACAAAAAATGATGTTGGAAAACAAAATCAATATATTTTTGTGAGGTAACTTACCAGGTTCCACTAATTTCATCCTAATTTGTTCAGTCAAAAATAAAATATTTTGTAAAGTACATAGTTTCAATGGATACCATACAATTGTGATGTAAACCGTCAAAGAGGAATAACACACTTTACTTTCAAAAGCTCAGAAAATTTTCTTTCGCAAATGTGTCATAAATGTTATCAATTCCAAAACAATGTGAACAGCCTTAATAGCAACGCACATTAAGAGAAACGATAGATAAGAATAATATATTGAATTAAATATTGATATACTTACAGCTCTGACACCATTTACACTGGATACATTCACAATAGTGCCTGTCAACAACAAAAAAGGAAATTCACAGATATGAATAATAATGAAATCCAAGTGCATGTTTTTAAATCATTGGTTCAATGTCAATAGCTTTGATTGCCAGCATTTTTATTGGTAGGGGGGGGGGGGGTATCATTTGCAAGGGAGTGTGCCTGTCTTTGTTTCTTCTTTCTGTGATCATGATTTGTATTATAATTTTCTTACATTGGACTGCTTTTACCCAGAAGACTGCTTTGATACATGCCTGATGAGTTATTTTGTAATTCACGAGATATTCTGAGCTCATTATTGTCTGTACACAACGCACTAATTAAATTGAGTGCTATAAAGTGGACGTTTATGGACTTGTGTCTGAATGTACCTTCATAATGGAAAGAGTTTGACACTCACCTTTGGTTTTGATTAAGTGTGGTGTCAGGAGTTGAATGAGCTGAAGGGGTGCTCTAACATTCACTGCAAACGTCTTATCAAAAGATTCTAAAGTAACGGTCTCGATTGAATCTGGGATAACGATACCTGCATTGTTAACCTGCAAATGCACAAAGGAGATAAATCATAGATATTGAAGTGGAATATAATCGTCAGACTCATACAGGCCGAAGTCTGATTTCCCTTATGCATTTTGTAGGATAGTCATTTAAAAAGATATTCTTCATTGAATTACCATGCTTCTGCTTATTTTGCATGTCTACCAGGACATGTGTTAGACTAATGCTCTCAAGAGATCAGTAGGAGAAATTACAGGTTTCCAAATAGTGTTTCCCAAATTTTGCGCTACTTTATTGTATTTGGGGTACACAAGGAAACAATATGCTGTATATTTAGCACTAATATTATTACTAAAATTTGCAATACAGTATTTCAAGGCAAACTCAGAAATGCTAAGTATTCACTTTTTATGTGTTTCTATGGATTTACAAAAAGATTTTCATATAAAGGGCTTCGTTAAGGGATTACAGAATAAGTTTAAAGGTGAAAATAGAAGTGGTTGGCAGCTACCCTCATCAGAATAAAATATGCAGTATTTCTTCAAACTTTTTGTTTGTTTATGATTTGTTTTTTCAGAAGGAAAGTTACACCATGATATGAGGTGATAATGAAGTGCGTTGACTTGACAGCGATTCTTACCAGTACATCCACTTGGTTGAATTTCTGGATTGTTTGTTCCGCAGTTTTCTTTACATCAGCTTCCAATTCCAAGCTAGCCTGGATCATCAGAATCTTGGAAAATATTGGAAAAGTATAGCATTAAGATAAAATATTAAATATGTGCTTGGTCAAGAATTACATTTATAATTCATTAGTATTTGAAATCAATTCATGAGAATTTAAGGAATAAACATCATCTGATTAGAAAATTCTGTCTACTTTACGGGTTTTTTTTCTTCTTCCTTCTTCCCACTACTGTCAAAACACATAGATAAGGCCAAAAAAAAAAAATTGTTTAGTTGTCCTCGATTGCTTTTCTGGAGTAGGGGCGGGCGGGCGGATTTTTTTTTTTTTTTTTTTTTTTTTTTTAACTTCATTTTTTGTGTGTCTTTTTTTTTTTTTTTTTTTCCCCATTTTTTTTTTTTTTAATATTTTGTTTTCCATAAAAAAAAAAAATCATTGGGATTGTCAAGCATTTAAACAAACAAAGTCTATAAAACACTTTAATATGGTAAAAGACTAGTTTAATGTACAATGAATATCAAAACCAACACAGAAAGTATTTTGGGCTTTGAAATACAGCACCTTTTAAATCTCCATTGTACTACTTATAGCTACTTGCGCCCTCTATGTAGCAAAAAATGCCTAATCGGTGACCATTGGTTCATTTTTTGTGTGTCTTTTTTTTTTTTTTTTTTCCCCATTTTTTTTTTTTTTAATATTTTGTTTTCCATAAAAAAAAAAAATCATTGGGATTGTCAAGCATTTAAACAAACAAAGTCTATAAAACACTTTAATATGGTAAAAGACTAGTTTAATGTACAATGAATATCAAGACCAACACAGAAAGTATTTTGGGCTTTGAAATACAGCACCTTTTAAATCTCCATTGTACTACTTATAGCTACTTGCGCCCTCTATGTAGCAAACAATGCCTAATCGGTGACCATTGGTCCCCAATGATCCTCTTTATCTTATTTTAACTAAGGGCTGATTAGATGAGATAACCACTTGTCCAGTGACCTTGCAGGGTGGTCTAATCCCTCCTGTAAACTAGTACAGATGGGCTTTAAAATGAGTTTAAGAATGCTCAAAACCTGATTTGAATGAACGGCATTTTGACATAGAAAAATAAAAATGGCAAGTTTAATAAATACCTAATTGCGTACTGAAAAGACAAAACTGGCAACGGGACGCATTTTGATCCTTGCAAATGCATAAAATGGTATGTTTGGCATTTAAGATTGCTCCCCCCCAAAAAAAAAAATTAAATTAAAAAAAAAAAAAAAAAAATTGAATTAAAAATATTTTTAAAAATGAATTTAAAAAAAAAAAAAAATATTTAAAAAAAAAAAAAATGCGAGCGGCCCGAAAATGACGGGCGGGCGGTCGAGGACAACCAAATGATTTTTTTTTTTTGGCCTAATTGAGACATGCATGGATCATAATGTATGTGTGAGTGGGAGAGTGAGTGAGACTGAGAAAGACAGACACAGACAGAGAAAGAGAGACAGATAGACACAGAGAGGGAGAGACAGATGGAGAGAGAGAGGGAGAGAGAGAGGGAGGGAGAGAGAGAATACAATTTACTGACCACCATGCATGCTTCAATGAAAAATGCTACAAAAAGACTGGTCATCTTGGTTTATGATGATGATGAGCAGACCTTTTTTTCCACCCCCCCCCCCCCCCCCCCCCCATGCATGAAGCTCTTTAAACAAAAATGTTCAATTTCTTTTTGAATAAAATAGTAGACTATTCATTCTACCTGATCTCTATTAACTCCTCTGCCGACACATTCATCGGTGACTGCTTGTAAAGCATCCATGTTCCGTCCCGTCAAAGCCAACCGACATCCTAGGGAAGCAAAATGGCGTGCCGTCTCTGCTCCAATCCCTGCGCTCGCTCCTGTTTGTTTGGATGTACAAAAATGTAGTTTGGGAATATATCTCTCTGACTTCCAGTGCTCCTCAGTGCTCATCATAATTAAAGGGCATCAATATTTTTGTAAGATGATGATAATGACGATTAAAATGACAATGGTGATGAAAATGATCAATGATGAAAAATTGAAAATGATTACCATCATCATCACCATCAATAGTCAAATACATAATTCAGTAGAGGTGCAACCGTGCATGGCTGATTTGGAAGATTCTAGCTCTCCAACTTGAGAATGAGAGACTGTCTGCTATATTGGAGAATCATGCTGGAGATTCAGTTACCGGGTACATACAAATTAAAGGAGAAAAGAAACAAGAAGGCTAGCTTGCATACACCTCGTATTCGTAATCATCATCATCTTCATCTTCATAATTTATTCTTAACATTATTACCACTATTATTATAATTAATATGGATATTATTATCATTTTTATTATCATTGTTTTCATTAACATCATCATCATTTTTTAAAGATAGATCTAGCTACTAAAGTACTATTCAATAAAGTATTTTAATTTTATCGAAATCTATAGTTATTCACAAAATATGACAAAACCCTCATGTAACACTAACACTCCAGGTTTATGTTCAGATGCTGGTGGGCCCAGCCATTATCATGACATTTTAATAAATTATATTGATAAAGATCTGGCGTTAGTAAGACCGCTTCTTGAGTATGCATCGTCAGCTTGGGATCCCTCTACCAAGCAGAATATCAAGTCCCTAGAACGTGTCCAACGACAAGCAGCCAGATTCTGTACTAGCAACTACAGTAGAGAAGAAGGCACAGTCACCAAGGCGCTAAAAGACCTAGGATGGGAATCGCTTCAAACTAGAAGGAGAAACCAGAGACTTGGCATGTTATACAAAATGAAGAATGGACTGGTCGACATTCCTTTGTATGACTATGTACAACCGAATCCCAGAGAAACCAGGGGGAACAACCAGAAGTTCCTACAACTTCGCCACAAAGCTAGAGCCTACCAGGATTCCTTTTTTGTGTCAACCATCAAGGACTGGAATAACCTCCCAACCTCCATAGTAAGCAGCCCATCATTAACCACTTTTAAGAACTACTTAGATCTAGAGTCTACTTAAACATTCCCAATAATTTGATTTGAGTCAACCCACACACAGCGTGCTCTGTCTACATGTACAAATACATTAGCGTGGATGTGTCTGGAAAGGACATTTTGCTGACCAAATCATACAGATACAGATCTGACAAAAGAACAAATATCCCCATAACACAGTAATTTCCATGACCACGGTCTCTCGTCTAAATCCCGTGGTCATGGGCCGGGCGGCGACTTTACGTTTTACACTGTAGTTCCGTCATTTTCACGATAAGTGAGTAAAACCGGGCTGCAGCAAAGACTAGTACTTCATGAACAGCGCGCCTGATCTGAACTTGCCAGGTTATTCTCGCATTCTTGACGTTATATTTCATTAATGGTTGATTTATGTCATAATTAAGCATATATGCTAATACAACATGTAGTTACTGATCTGTCAGAAAAAAAAATGTATTAATATCAAATGCTTAAAATATTAAATGATAACATTCGTTGGCTATTCAGAATTATTCAGGGATTGTGCATGTACACATTTTAAAATATAATTAGGATATAGAGAGGGTCTATTATGAAACAAAGAAAATAGAGTTGTCTTTAATTTTGATAATTCGGTTTTATAAACAAATTGGTTCGATCGATTTGTGCAGAAGTAAACAGCAAATGTGAGAGACAATTCGTAACTTCCCCACGCAGCTTGGATTACAGGCGCACGCCACAACGCCCAGTTGTACATGTAGTCTTTGCTGCAGCCCGGTTTTACTCACTTATCGTGAAAATGACGGAACTACAGTGTAAAACGTAAAGTCGCGGCCGGGCGGGCCCCGCTTCGCCCGCGCCGCCCCGCGGAGCTGAGACGACAGCTCAGCTTCAGCTCAGCTAATAAATGTGATTGTGAGGGCCGAGGAAGAGGGAGGACGAGGCCGAGGCGCGATCGAGGCGGAGTTTAAGTTAGACTTAGACTTAGAGTTAGACTCGATCGTTACCTGTAATGAGGGCAACTTTTCCCTTTAACGAACCCCCGAGTGTTGCTGGAGCTAGTGAGGCCATACTTGGTATATTGGTGCAACTTTCAGTAAAACTAAAACGATTTAGATCAAGTCTTTTAGATAGTAGATCGAGTCGATCCAGGTCAATCCAGATCCAGTGGCAGTGCTAGTGCAGTGCAGTGCGAGTGGGAGTGACCAATGCGGACCAATGGGTGCAATGCATGTCGCGTGAAATGTGTCTGTCACGTGACTGATCTGAGCTGAGTCGAGCTGTATCACCTGATACATGTGTGCGCATAGCGGATACGGCGCGACGTCTACGCGACGTCAATTCCAACCAAAAATGACTGAAAACAGTGTTGCGGTTTCCCATTCATATGGAATTCTATCTAACATTCCAGCAGATTTCCATTCAGCAGACTTGCGAAACTATTTCTCTCAGTTCATAGAATCCAAAGGATTTAGCTGCTTTCATTTCAAACATCGCCCCGAGACAAAACAACGAGAAAGAGAAAAAGATGACCCGTCGCATGAGGAATCTACGAGTTCCAGCGGACAAACACCTGATCGATCCCCTAAACTTGGGCGGCACAATGAAGCAGCTTCCGCTGGATCTTCGTCTGCTGCTGAAGATCATCATGTACAGGTCAAGAGCGTGCCAAAGACATTTTGCTGCGTTTTGAAACTGCAAGATAACAAGATGTCGAAGTTTATCAAGATGTATCACAAGAAACCTTGGATTGACAAGAAAGGGGCCATTATGTCAAGCAGATGTTTCATATCAAGAATCAAAGATGCAGAAGATGCCGGTAAAAATTGGACCAGATCACATTTTTTCCAGAAAAAAAAAATTCAGTTTTGAGAATAGAAAAATGAAACAGAAAAGGCTCTCTTTAATTAATCTGAAAAAATGTGACAAAACCTAACATGATTCTACATGTTATAATATCTGTTCTTTATCTTTCTTCATTTGTTTCTGAGTGTTTTTCCCCAAAAGTTTGTATAGATCTAGTTTGTTCCGGAAAATTTAACTACAATTCAAGAGGTAGTAGTAGACTAGTTTTAGTACTCAGATTTGTTCCAGGAAATGGGAATTCTGAGGTATGGCCGTATGGGATGTACTATTATACTTCAGTATTTTGTACATTCCGACTTGGGCTATGTCTAGTTTCATTTGTTTATTTTGTCCTTGCACTATCTGAAATGGCATTCCATTAAACAATTGTTTAATGTGTTGCATATTACTGCATATTATCTTTCTAATTTGACCAGGAGAGGACAAAGAATATACAACCCGAGGAAACAGCAAGCTCATCCCACCAGAGAGGGAGGTATTCACTGAGTCTCATCTGCAAAATCTGGTAGAGCTCAACCCCCCAGATCTGATGCCCAACGGTAATGTTGGCACACCCACCGCTGTGTTTCTGGAGTACATCAGAACCTGTCGCCTCCCCCCAAGGGTCATCCAAAAACTTGGTCTCACCTTCTCAAAGACTAGGTCCAATAGGAGGTATGGGAACGTTCCATTTGCCTACGGGGGTTACCTTGTGGAGGGGGTGAGTGAGGAAGAGGAAGTGGCTGTGACCGCATCAGGTCAGGAGATCAGGGATGAAGACACAGATATCAGGGTATCATCAGAGACTGGAGACCAGACCAGTAAGAAGGGAAGAAAGAAGGATAGAAAAAAGAACACGAGTCAAAATGAAGATGAAGAAGGAAATCAAGCTTCTGAATCTGATGAGGTATGTATTTTTCTATAAGACTTTGAGGTAGCATACTAATTATACGCAAATAAGATTGAAACTCATTCATCTCTGCTCATTAAATATCATGTACAGTTTGGTAAAGTTAACCTCTGCAGGCACATCTCATCAGGGATGTTAAATCAATTGTGAAACAAGTTTCTCTCAATGGATCATAAATAAATCTCTTCAACTTTACACAAATCCTTTTTTCCCGAGAAAGTGTGTGCATACAGCCCTTGATTAAATTACAAAGATGGTGAGGGGAAAGGGGGGGGGGGGTCTGGAGAGAAAATAAGGGGCCTTGTGCATTGGACCCCTGTTCATGTCCAGCATTTCCTAATGAAAGTCCCTTGATGTGTTCAATTGTTTTAGATTACTGCAACATTGATGTGCATTGCTCAGTTGGCCTACATTGTTCAATATTTATCTTCCACATTGTGGTTGAAGGCAAAGATTCACCTAGTTGCCTTTGATCTTCATTTGAACCCTGAAATAAGCAACCTTCTAAACCCTTAAACTTTCATGAATCACAAATATTCATTCATGAGATTCGATGGCTTAATGGTACTGCAGTGGTCTCATAACCTGGAGTGTCTGGAGTGAAAATTAGGTGCCTTTGTGCATTGGACCCCTGTTCATGTCCAGCATTTCCTAATGAATGTCCCTTGATGTATTCAATTGTTTTAGATTACTGCAACATTGATGTGCATTGCTCAGTTGGCCTACATTGTTCAATATTTATCTTCCACGTTGTGGTTCAAGGGAAATATTCATCCAGTTGCCTTTGACCCTCATTTGAACCCTGACCTTTACATTCGACCATTGCAGGATGATGATGACGATACCTGTGAAGAGTGGGAGAGACACGAATCTCTTCACGAAGACATCACATCCCAGGGACGAACCAAAGAGAGGCTTTTTGAAGAGGAGATTGAGCTCAAGTGGGAGAAGGGAGGTAGTGGTCTCGTCTTCTACACCGATGCTGCATTCTGGGATGCCCAAGAGGGAGGTACGGAAAGTATTTTTAAATTGGAAATTGTTTGAACAGGCACCCAGGACACATGGGCCCCCGAAAATCTAAGTCTGCATCTTCAAAATGTTTGTATTTTCACAAAAGGCTCGTGCATACAGACTGTAAAAAGTTTGATATTCCTAGAAAGTTGATGTTCAGCCCAGTTTTAAGCATTAGATGAAGACTGTGAAACCAGCAACCTTCTCTACCTCTGAAACTTTCATGAATCTCAAAAATTCATTCATGAGACGCAATGGCTTAGTGGTACTGCAGTGGTCTCAGAACCAGGAGTTCTAAGGTTGAAAAATCAAGTCAGTCCACTGATGCCCTTTGGTAAGGCATTAATCTTCATTACTAGTCCCTCAGAGAGGAATTAAAGCTTTCAGTCTGCTGGTTGTTTACTTAGAAGCATACACATGCTTTATTATCTGTCAGGTAAAACAAACTATAAAAACCATCATATTCAGTTTTTTGTAATTCAGTCATTTTGCCAAATGAAACTTTGGCATCAGGACCACATAACATTTACATAAGTTTCAAACTTTTGAAAGTGTATGGTCTTATAGTAATACACTGTACTCAAGTAGCTCTTGTATCTAAAGGCACACTCCAAATTTTGAAACAAAATAAGCGATTAGAATTTGATAGTTATAATTTTGTCCAAAATGTTGACGTATGTTTGGGAAACTTTTAGCAATGGCTGCTTTTGTATCAACAGTGTGTAGAATTTATTTAATACCCCTTCTCTGCATGCTAGATGATATTGACTATACCTAAAGATTTTCCATTATGTTTTCAATTAATATATTGAACAAAGACATTTCTTGTTCCCTTTCCAATGACAAAAATTGTATTAATTCATGTCAATTTATGTTGCTTTTGAATAGACTAGAGTTGAATTTAATCCAGTTTATTAACTATGAACCAATGCTGTGTCTCAAAATATTACAAATCTCTTTGCAAAACAAGTCTACATAATATTTCAGCATTTGTAACACTTTTCCTAGGATCAGTAAATACAGCTGCTTAAATAAGTTTCACGTGTTAAATTGTCACTTTTTTTGGTTCTTTACAGATTTTGATGAAAAAACTTCAGATGACTGGGATGTGGATATGAGTATTTACTATGATAAACGTGAGTATTCCATCTTTTTCAAATTGATCACAACATGTTCATACTGTGTATATGACACCTTTCTTTTCATCATGGAATCTAAGGCTTATTCTTTTGCTGTGATGTATTTTGCTTGAAGGGTTGATTTTATTAGGCCTAAAAAAAAAAAATGTTGTATCAATTGCCCTTTAGGTGCCAAAACATGGGTCGGTCGGTCGGAAATCTTTTCTTTTTTTGTGGGGGGGGGGATCCCTCTTTGGGCTAATATTTCTCAGTTTTGAATGCTTTATTACATTTTTTTTCTAAAAAACTGTATTTTTTTTTTTTTTTAATGACCGTAGATTTCAAGATGTTTAGGTCAGTGGCAAAGGGCAATACAACATCTTTTCTATTTAGGCCTTAGTAATGTATAGTTTGGGCTGGGGTTGTGATTGGAAGTTGGGTTTAGGACTAGGGTCAGTTATAGTCTTGAGGCGAGGGTTTAAGTTAAGAATTTGGTTTGTTTCAGAAGTTGTCTGTGGAGGAAATGTATCCTGAGCATATATCATACATTACAATCATATTCATGATATAACTAGAGTTAGCATGACAATAAAGTGCCTCCAAAAAAAATGAGCCTGCAGTAAACGTTGCATATAAGTGACTTGCAAGAGGCAATATCTTGGGATGAAATAAAAATGTAGTTACCGACAACAATGGGCTTTTTTGGTACGGTACTCCTGATCTTTGTGTTTATATTCAGATGCAGAAATATGAAATGGATAATTTTTAATCTTGTGAATTACTGTCACTGCAACAGCAATGTTTCTTAGCAGTGGGCCTTTTAGGAAGCAGTTGGAAGATTGATCTGTTTTATTAGAGTTATTAGATTACAGAAATGTGAAACACATTTCACTTAAAGGGAGTGGGTCATCAGTTTTCATGTGCAGAAGGACATAATTTGCTGACACCAGACTTGGTGGAAATACAATTAATGTGTTTACAAGTCTGCACATAGCGAACCCGTAGGACCATCAAGAAATACCCTTTCGACTCTCGGAGAGTCTTTGGGTGAGGGAAAAGAGAGATAATGACTTTACCTTGTGGAGGAATGGATGAGGAAATACAAAGCATTACATAGGTATTTTGGTCATAAAACTGAAGTATAACCCTGGTGATTGACAATGCCTGTTATTGGGTAAACACACGAACGTGTCTAATTCCCCATGAGAGCTGACTACTATGCGTCTTTAACTCATGTACTGTAGCAGTGTTTCTTAGCAGTTTACATCGTCTTGTCTTCGTTGGCCTTTTAGAAAGCAATTGATTGATTGATCTATGTTTGATTTCAGATGGAGGAGACAAAGATGAGAGAGATTCTCTGGACATGAGGAGGATGGAGAGGATGAAGAGAGGATTGGAAGATACCAGTGTCTTTGAGAAACGCATCGGCAAGTTTGAG
The DNA here is from genome assembly GCA_035222895.1 of Strongylocentrotus droebachiensis. Classification (NCBI taxonomy): domain Eukaryota; kingdom Metazoa; phylum Echinodermata; class Echinoidea; order Camarodonta; family Strongylocentrotidae; genus Strongylocentrotus; species Strongylocentrotus droebachiensis. The sequence continues at coordinate 51,230 of JAVYIG010004267.1, read as the reverse complement.
AAACACACCAAGGTATTAAAGGGTCACTTCATAATTGAAAGAACAAAAATCTAAACTTTGCTTGGGCCTTGTATGGTGAAACCTTTATGTTATAGACCATTCAAGGGAGATCTGAAAAGCATTCTGTACAGACAGATGGCCATTATGCATGTACGGTAATTGTAGGTTCCTTTAGTGAAGATTTCTGTGAGAAAAGAAAAGTTTCCAAGTAAAACCATTAGGAGCCAGAGCATATAACACTGAGTTCCCATAGGACATATGTCTATTCAGATGGTCATATCTCAGCCAATACTTAACATATTCAATTGGTTTTCGACATTTGGACATTATTTTTGATGCTCTTTCCGAAAATGAAGAAAAAATTGAGGAATTCTAAAATTAGATTTTTAATGACGTCGCACTTCACCACTCTATTGGACTACCCAGCGTGGTCACTGACAGGTGGGTATCTCATCAACTCAGCTCTCAATTAACAGACGAAAAAGAGGATCATGGGGGACCAACGGACTCCGCTTAGGCATCCTTTTATATATAGAGGGAGCTAGTAGGGCAGTGGGGCTTTAATAAGGAGGGGGGGGGGGGGGGGTTACATGCAGTTGGGTTAATGCTCACAAAGTGCACTTCCTATAGTTTTTCTAGATCTGGTTTACAACAGTAATTTAATTTAGATCAAAATCTTCATACAGGAAAATACAAAAATATTGCAGATCCATCTAGATCAACACTGGGAAAGCACTTTCCTTGTGAGGTTTTGGTACCAAATTAACTACGCCCCATTCTCTTTCTTTAATGGCAGGGCATTGGACGGAGAGTACTTCAGAAGCAAGGCTGGTCAGAAGGCGAGGGGCTTGGCAAGACCGTAGTAGGTATGGCAGATGCTCTGGATAACACAGGTCAACATTCCAGAGACAAGACAGGATTTGGGTAAGTTCATCGCATAACTCTTTAAAGGGGAAGTCTGCCCTGATATTAGGTTGGTTTTAATAGAAGCAGAGAAATGAGAGGAACAAATTGGTGAAAGTTTGAGCAATATCCGAAAAAAAAATAGGAAAGCTGTTAATTTTTGAAGTTGCGATCAATCAAACACAAATTGGCAACACCAATTAGTGCTAGGGGACATGATCATCCCACATTATTTGAGACCTACAAATAGATATGGACTAAAAAGAGCTTTTTTTTAGGGGGGGGGCAGTCATGATTTCTTATCAAAGGCTGTAAGAGATTCAACTCAGTTAGTGTATGGACATATGTACATGGCCTATATAATAGTACTCCGAAAAATTATTTTTCCATTTATTCAGAGTGAAAGATTCATATTTTAACTTGCAATATATCCTAGATTTACATTAGTATTATTTGAAGCTGATATTTTAAATAGGATATAAAATAGAGCATATTATATACCTCACTTAAGTAATCCAGCAATCTGATTGGTCGAAATTGCATTCATAAACTTTAACTGTTCCCGAAAATGCCCAGTAACCATGGTTAAAACAGTTCTAAAATCCCAATAACCATGGTTATTGGGAAAATAGGTCAGTCTCCATGGTTACCCCATAGGTTTACATGTTAAAAAATGGTTTGAGTGATCGAGGATACCGTAGGTGTGCGAAAAATTGGTCGGTATTTTCATACCATACAAGACAATTCCAAACAAGACAAAAATGGCTCAAGAATCTCTCCCAAGATTTCAACTTATCAAATGCAAGACTCGCTGACAGCAAGAACAACAAAAAGGGTACGTGAAATTATCCATAAACATGTTCGTTTAGTTGCTGAAAAAGCTTTAGACGTAGACTCTAAACGAAAATAGATCTAGTTGTCAGGGGTGTCTGATCGCGCACCCGATGTTGTGTGTTAAAATTATTCCCATAGAGGTTGTACGCAATGCATTCTGTATGCAGTCTACGTGCATTCCGCGACCATGCAAAAAAGGTCAAGTTTTTTTTTCAATTCGAGATTCAAACCTTTATAATCTGTTGTGATCCTGAAGGTGATACTCAATAAGTGAGGTGTCATATGAAAGCGCAGGTTCTTCTCCATATTCCCCACAGGGCAGGCCCACCCCCAAAATTGTAAAAATATCTTGCTTAGACTAGAATCTAGATCTAGTCTACTCTCAAAGATACGAAAATAGATCTAGTTGTCAGGGTGTGTGATCGCGCACCCGATGCATGTTGTGTGTTAAGGTCAAGTTTTTTTTTCAATTCGAGATTCAAACCTTTATAATCTGTTGTGATCCTAAAGGTGATACTCAATAAGTGAGGTGTCATATGAAAGCGCAGGTTCTTCTCCATATTCCCCACAGGGCCGGCCCACCCCCAAAATGTAAAAATATCTTGCTTAGACTAGAATCTAGATCTAGTCTACTCTCAAAGATACACTCATAAAAAACAACCGTGCAGATAAACTAGAGAAAGGCCAAGGTGGTGTCATTAGTTGACTCTTTTGTTTTCGGCATATAAAAGTATTAATGACTGCTTTAATATTCGAGAAATAGTTGTTTTTATACGCTCTCGGGAAGGTTACAATTGGGCTATTGCCCTCGGCACGCCTCGGTCAATAGCACAATTCTAACCTTCCCTTGAGCGTATAAAAACAACTATTTCTCTCAAAGCAGTCATTAATACTATACTATTTTGGGGTCTCCTTTAAGCTCCCTCCATTCACTTTAGTTTATAGGTGGTCCCTAGAATTTTTCACAGTTTTTAAACTATAACTCCATCTCGACTATACTCCTAGGAAGTTGCTAGTATACAAATATTGACTGCTCATGAGGATGATGGTGGGAACTATCACTCCCAAGGTGGTGTTCACACCGGACCTTCTATCACCCCAAAGACAAGAGTATTGAATTCATACGCGCTGCGCGTAACCGTGCGATTGCGGTAGCCTAGCAACTCAAAAAAAATTGTGTGCGCAACTAGTCGTGGGAGGGGTTAGGAGTCCTATCCCAGGGTTTGATAGGCCCTATCAAACCCTCTGACGCAATGATACTTGATAGATAGAAATGCTCCTTGTCAGGTGATATAGTTTTGACCAATCAGTGAATGACAATCTATGTATGAGGTATATAAATGCATTTATTCTTGAATGTCATACACAAATTCTTGAATGCTGTGTATTCTAGGTCAAAGATCATTAACTAGATACAAGGCTCACATGGCACATTATTTTTCTAAAAATATTTTCTAACATGTCTAAATCTGATCTGCGCTTGGTTTTGTGTTCAGGTATCACGGAGACAAGCTGCAGCCAATGAAGAGCTACGTCCCCACTGTGAAGAAACAACGTAGAGCACACAAAGAGGTGATAATATCTACCATCTATGACGATCCCTCAGTGACTGACCCGGCGGAACCGCTGATGCGATCAAGAGGACCGTACCATCTTAAGTATCGGCATGAGATTGAGTTTGTCAAAGGAGATCGCAGGTGACAAACGGGGAGCTTTGTTTCCAATGCCAAGAAACAACGTGGTGCAGACAAAGAGGTGATAATATCCACCATTCATGACAATCCCTACGTGACTGACCCGGCGGAACTGTTGATGCGATCCAGAGGACCGTACCATCTCAAGGGTCGGCATGAGATTGAGTTTGTCGAAGGAGATCGCAGGTGTCCAACGGGAGCTATATACCCACTGCTAAGAAACAATGTGGTGCAGACAAAGAGGTGATAATATCCAACATCTATGACGATCCCTACGTGACTGACCAGGTGAAACCGATGCAATCCAGACGGCCCGGGACCGTATCACAAACAAGGTAGAGCTGACGTAGAAGTGATCATCTCTAGCAAATGTCCAGAGCAGAGAGTTAAACTGAATAAATGTGACCGAGAGAAAATTTACTACACAATGTGAAGAATCCGTAAAGCCCTACTGCACTACTAATAGCTACTTGCGCCCTCTATTTAGCAAACAATGCCTAATCGGCGCCTGTTGGTCCCCCATGAGCCCCTTTTTTTTTTATTTGATGAGATAACCACCCGTCAGTGACCTTGCAGGGTGGCCAAACTAGTACAGACAAGCTTTAAGAATTACATATTTAATGGTAATGACCATGGCTTCGAAGGACTAGAGTATCCTTTGATGTAAATTGTGCTGTTAAACCATGTATTGCATTTCCTTTATTTTAATTGTTCAGGAAAAAGTTTTGCAATAATACCGTAGATATATTGGAACCAAACTATCTCAAAGGCAGGTTATTCTACTAACACTACTTCATATTTACGTATGCCATCTGCTGCTCACAATGTCCTGATGTCTTGACAGCCATGTCCCACAATGCATCACTAACTGATTAGCATGAGGGATGTGCATGGGTACTGGAACTGGAAATTACTCTATGTTCACGACTACACCTTCAACGAAAGATAGCCTAATTGGTACATTTTTTTTTATTAAAAAAAAGTGGTAACAATGTCAGTTGAATTCTCTGCCTTTAAATGGTGCCTCTTTTTGAAATATATTTAGTGAAACATGTTGATATGCCCATTTCATTTTATATTTATATTTTTCTATGGAGTCTGTGAATGAATAAAAGATAAGATTGGAAACAGACATTTTTCATTTTGTTTTATTTATTTACAAACACAAAAAATATATACAGAATAAGAAGGTTAAAGGGAAACTGAACAAAGATATTATAAACTGAGCGACGAGGCAAGAATGTATGCAATTTTATAGCAATTGTGTAAATGTTGTGTCTGAAATTTTGATATACCAAGATTTTTGTTTGTTTATTATAAAATATACATAACACATTACAAGACCGTGACAATGGCTTAGTGATGGCTAGAGAAGAGCAAGAGTGAGCATGACAGAGAAAGAGAGAGAGAGAGAGAGAGAGAAAAGTATATGAGAAAGAAAAAGTTACAATGGGAGAGAAGAAGAGGCAGAAACAGTATATCCCTCAGATGCTATGAAAATAGCTTGTTCGAACATATAACTTGTAGAATAAAACAGAAAATCAAGCCATTCTAAGACAAGCTTCTAAAAAGACAAGAGAATAGAGAGAGAGAGTGTGCAAATAAAGTCCAAAGAAAGGGAAAAACTGCACACAAACAAAAAAAACATACCGGTACTGTACTTTTGAGTTCAGAAATCATAACATACATACGAGCTCAAAACGGCGAGTACACACTGGGGTAAATGGAGACAAAAATTGGAACAGTGTGTTAAACAAATGTTTCCCAAACGTGATGCAGACCATTGAAAAAAAAGAAAATTATCATCAATAAAATCAAAAGAAACAAGTTGCTTTACTCATGAAAAAATAAAGTTTCAAAGTGCTGTTCAATATTTTGTCCCTATTCATCCTGTTATCCACCATCACCCTGTTCTACAGTATACACAAACAGATACAGAACATAGAAACAATAACGCCTCATGTCAAAACTATCATCATCGTTGGTCGTTAACGATTTAAACCGGCCTAATTATTAAAGCCTTCAACCTGATTTCATTTAAATGTAGATGTTTAAAACCCTTTGCTTGATCCTTGAATTGTCCATTTTACTTTAATAGTCCTTAAATTGTCCATTATAGCAATATCATACTGTCGAACTATACTAGGGTAGGATTTAGTGTCTGCCTTGTATTTCTGCATCTTGGGCAAGACCAATGCCAATCTTTTGGAAGTCCTTTGCAACGTTCTTTATCATTGCGGCAGCTTGTCGGCTGGACATCGAGGGAATGTCTTCGGTTCCCGGGACTCCGTGCCGCTTGGCGTCCTGGTCCATCAAGAACGCCATCTTGCTGGCCATCGTCTGACAGTGCTGCTGACGCTCATGGATGCGATCTAAACGGGCCGTCTCTTGCTCCTGCCAGAACAGTAAAAGACGAGAGAGAGACATGGGGGAGGGAGAATGAAATGGCTAGCCTGAATATTGAGATTTTGAGTGACACCCTAAATGCATTATGAGGGTGAATTAGTCTTTAGATGGAAAACTTAATGGTAACAGTGATAAAAACTTGTGATTGTTACTTTGTTGTCATTGAATTAAATAAGCATTCAATTAAACTGTCTATGGTACATTCAAATTTAAAAATTACTCTGTCATAATATACATACAGTACATACTAGATCTAGGCACAGATTCTGAAATCTTTGTGTCTTTAATGAAGCCTTTATTAAAGGGATCCGGTAACTTTGTCTCAGATTCTGAAATAAAATTCTGGATTTAGCTCATGATGCAATGATAATTATAAACCTTTAGGTCAGTCAGGAACCCCATGACTTTTACAAGCCGATCGCCTGTCTGATTATCAAGATATTTATGATTGGAATTACAAATTTTGAAAACCGTTCGCCTGACGGTTTTCATAACACTACAGTCTATTGGGGAAAATGAGTATGGTATAACCGGTCACTCAAAGATTTTTACTTTTTTGAGGCACTTCTTGATCATTTTTGAAGCGCGATTTTTTTAGGGCTTCAATGTTACACCATATCACAGACACTGATAACATGTAGGACCGTGTATCTCAGATTTAACATTGTTAAACGATCCCTTTAAGGTACGAATCGTGAAAAATCCCATTAGTGTGGTTTCATATTCTAATAACATTAAACATTCATCTTGTTTTTAACTCATCTAAGTTCATAAACTTCACAATAAAATCCTGAACCAACTTTAATAAGCATGCAGACATTACTTTTCTCCTCCGTTCCGCTCCTTTGAGTTTCTCCTCGAGCTGCTCTGTCGTGTACGTCTTTTTCCGCCTGTTCAGGCGCTCTGCAAACTTATCTGGCACGGCTGGACTAAAAGGCATGACGAGGGATGGGCCTGAAGGGTCTAGAGCTATGTCAAAGGTCACAGATGGCTGGGGAACATCTCCCATGGCAACCGCCATATCCTATTCTGAGGAAGATGCTGTATTTTGAGTTTTCTTGTAATTACTGGTGTTCCTGCAATGTAAATCACAGCAGTAGATAAATTGTGATTTCATAAACCAGGAGTCTTTTTTTATATCTTAGAGGAAATAATGTTAATTGTAATAATTAACACACTGAAATGGTGCAGATCTAAGACTCGGCATTGGTGCTAGCACGTATCTTTTAACTTTAAGTGAAAGCAACCACTGCTTTGCGCAGACAATACCCAATGATTTTTCCTAATATTGATTTGGGGTGACAATTAACATCGTTTTACTAATAAAAGATATAACATCGTTTCCCAAATATGTTCCACTGAATTATGATGGGGGGGGGGTTTCTGGATGCCTTACAATGGATAAATTTGTAGTAAAGTATGCGTAAGCTAGGTAACAATCTTAAATATTTTTCCTTTTTTACCTTGTGTCCAGACAGGTTGTGTATCTGGAGGGTTGATTTAAACCAGCAGTTTGAAGGAAATTGCATGAAATATTTCACAAATATTTAAAGACTTATTTTAGACAATATTAATACAAAGAATGAAAACTTGTGTTTTTGTTATATTTAAAGGCAAAATTGAGAGCTTTAAAAAAAAAATTGCGTCGGAACACACAATTCCCCTTCACACATTAGCCTCAACCTTATTAATATTAAATTAATTCCCATAACTTCCTGCATGTATAGATTCAAAATAAACTGATAAATTCTCTATTTCCTGCAGGATAATTAGACTATACGCTAGTCTAGAAGGTCTACGTCTAGTACTTGGTACTTGGTTGTTGTTACTCCAAAAGATTCCTAGTGGAATTTAAACTGGAGGTCGTGGTGGCAGAGGGTGGACTTATTTCGGAAGGAGTGCTACTTTTAACTTTGCTGAGTCAGTCAGGGATACTAATGTCGAATCAAGATCATTCCATGCTCTGGTTGTGCGTGGAAAAAAAGAGTTTTTGTATACATCTAATCTGGTTAATGGTAGTCACAACTTAATAAGTCATGAAAGTCGGTTACAAAGATATTGCTAACTTGATATCACAGTCACCTACAAGATTTTATCATCATCATTTATCATTCAACAGCAACAGAATAGCAAGAAATTAAAGACTATCAAAATCAGAATATGTAGACTAGGCCTAGACTACCATTGACAGTAACATCCCATTTGGCATTACATTAAATTAGCATAGACCCTCTACCTAGTTTACTTTAGACCGAAAATTTCTGTCTCTTCCGTTCGTGAGCCTCTCATTTGGGTAGAGTCGGCTCTGAAGACTTAAAAGAGAAGAGCCGACGCGATCGACGGTCGACCCTATACCAAAATAAGAAGAGGCTTAACGAACGAAACTCGAGTCGAAAGAGACAGAAATGTTTGGTCTTAACTCATGAACTGTTAAATATTTCAAGCTTTATTCTATACTCACCTTAATAATTGCTTGGCTGCTTTCGTTGTTATTTTATGATCCTTATTTTTTGTTTTATCTAACAGAAACACACTTTTCCCGGGATACAAATTACAAGTTTATTTCATTTCAGAGTGCGCAATAGCATTGTCTCCTACTACGCGTTGCATTGCGTTGCTAACAGACGCTTTGCCGTTTTCGCATCTTTTGTTTTTCAAACACAGCTGATAAGTGATAGGGAAATTCCCATGAGCTGTCCTCTGATTGGTCAATTGCATCGCATTAGATGAAGAAAGAAATTGATGATGACTGATAAGACTTTTTTTAAAGAGGCTTTAATACAAAGAAATAACGTTTGGATGTGATTTTAAGGTTATTGTTCATGCATTATTAATTTTAGAATTTTCTGAATCGATTTCGTAAAAATTAACAAAGTTCAATCTCTTCACGCACATGACATTTAAAGATGGCGGCGCCCACAGCTGTACCAGCGAATGAAACAAAAAATTGTGCTCCCAAAGAAGTGGACATATATCGTGACACACCCATCAGGTATCTTGGTGAGTACTTTGAAACACCGCGATTTAGTCTCATTTTGGATGGTAATGATGGTGAGATTATTTTTGACGAGATGTAAACTGTTCTCTGAGCTGAGCTCTGACCCTGTTCAGTCTGCATGTTTCTGAATGCCGAATCCTTTGGGTTGAGTTTGGTGTGGTTAAAAATCCTGCGGCCCGCCAATTACGTCAGTCAATATTTGCCATGCGATGTCGATGCCAGGCCACAGCATCCAGACCGGTCTGGTAGTGGTACTGGTTGGCTTGTCTCGATCTGTATTCTTGATCTTCTTCTTTTTCTTCTACTTCTTCTTCTTCTTTTTTCCCTTCTGCCTCTTCTTGTTATTCTTCTCTTTTTTGTTTTCTTTTTTTTTTTTTAACTTCTATTTTTAAGCATAACTGAGAACTTGTTGACCTTGTCCTTTTCAAAGAAAAATGTATACAACCAGAACTTAATATAGAAAATCTTAAATTGCTAGATGGTGCCCATCTGCAATATTTAGTTACGTACACTAGCTGCCATAGATTGAACATTTTGATTTTATAAGCAATATATAAATTACGATCTTGTATTGATAAAACTTTTTGTTTCACAGGTTATGCGAATGAAGTTGGGGAGGCGTTCCGGGCATTGATCCCGAGGTCTGCTGTGTGGGCCACATATGGTGTAGCCAGTGCTTATGTACTTGCTGATGCCAGACATAAAGGACAGGAAGCCGCAAAGGTATGAAGTACATTTTATGGTAAACTTAAATATAATCCAGGTTTCTTAGTTTTGTCCAAAACAGCCTCAGCCTGTATAAATTGAATACCTTAACCAAGTCGATGCGCTAGTGCCCTTATTGGCAAGTATATAATCCTCATTACCAGTTCCCTCAGAAAGGACCTAAAGCCGTCGGTCCTCGATCTGGTTGCTTACTACATGTAACTAGCATTTATGCTTTCTTAGCAGTCAAGTAAAATAACCACCACCACCATTTTATTGCAGCCCTTAGACCTCTTGCAGAAACTGATAGCAAAACTCATAAAGAAATCAAATGCAAACATGATTTGAATACCGTAGGTCGGATGTCAAGCATCTCATAACAAAAGTTTATACAATTATAGGAAGCCTCTATTTAATCTGATGTTTTATATCTGTACCTTCACCTTAGGATTAATCAACACACATTGATTTAATCCAAAAGATTCAAGATTTTGAAAGGGGTCAGTTGTAGCCCTGTAGGAAAACTAATGAAATGAGTTACTCTTGGTTGACATAATATAAAAAAGAAATACATTCTTTCCAAATCTTCAGAGAGATGGATGGAAATTATATAGTTTGGTTAATTCTGTTTTCAAGACGTAGGTATGTCTGCTTTAGTTTACTTGCTTGGATATCAAATAAAATCATATGTTTGATGTGTCGTTAGCTATCAGCCATCAGCAAGGAATTGTTCACTGGATGATGAGTGATTATCATCATATCCCATGACCTATTAAGGTTCAAACAGGGACCCGTTTCACAATGCCTTTTTTCAATGACAAATAACAAAAATCAGTGGCAAATCTGCTGATAACCAATCTGAAGCAAGGATTTCACTAGCTTATAACAAAAACTGTCATTTGTCACTGATGACAAGTTTTGTGAAATGGGGCCCAGGTGTTTGTTGATCGTCTAAAATCTGGAATCTCTTCACTACCTATTTCACCCCTGCTTGATTGCTATTTCACCCCTCTTTCTACAGTTGAATTGGCCGGATGACTCCACCAAGAAGCAGAAGGTCATACATGCAGTGGGTGATACCATTGTGTGGCAGGGGTTGGCCTCTGTCATCATCCCAGGGTTTACCATCAACAGGTTATGTAAGCTGTCCTTCTTCACCCTCAGCAGAGTGTCCAGTCTTCCAGAGCCAGTCAGGAAATGGACGACAACAGCATTAGGTCTAGCAGTCATCCCGTTCATCATTAAACCAATAGACAAGTGAGTACCGGTTCGGTCATTGTAGGTATGATCTAACAACAGGAGGCGCGATAGCTCAGTCGGTAGAGCAGTGGTCTCCTAATCCGGTGACCCGGGTTCGAAACCAAGTCGATGAGCTAGTGCCCTTTGGTAAGGCATTAATCCTCATTACCAGGTCTCTCGGAGAGGACCTAAAGCCGTCGGCCATCTGGTTGCCTACTTACAAGCATTTATGCTTTCTTTCTTAGCAGTCAGGTAAAATAACCACCAACACCATCACCACCATTAAAACCTGTCTTTAAAGGCCATCCAATGTAAACAGAGAGAGTGGCCACAAGAGACAGCCTTATACTAACTCTTTACATAATATATGCGACACAAATAATCTCACTGCGCCACATTGTATTTATCATGGGATAGATATATATACTAGAGGCTTCAAGATTGATTTAACTGTTTCCATAGTCTATATTGCCAAATATATCACTTTTATCACAACGCTATGATGTCTTTTGCATATATATTTTTCTTCATTTGTTTGATTTGCAGGAGTGTTGACTACATGATGAACAACTCTGTAAGAAGATGGTACCACATAGAACCTCCTGAAGAGAAACTCGTCCATCACAGGAGGTAGCAAATGATGCGGTTACCACAGCAACTGATATCAGTGTGAAAAATAAACTTGTGTCATGGTCGAGTAGATACCTCGCCGGATTGTCGATCACAAGGTTCGCGGTTCGAATCCCGCTGCGGCACTAATATCCTTTAGCAAGACATTGATCTACATTTGCCACACTCAACCCAGGCGATGTAAATGGCTACCTGGCAGGAATTGATTCCTTGAAATGCTATAGCGCCGTAATGGCCGCCTTGCTAAAGCCAGGGTAATAATCAGGGCAGTGCCAGGATCGTCACAACGTGACGGACACGTGCGCTTTATAAGAAGCCACCATTATTATTATTATTAATGGTACTGTTAGTATTCAATTTCAGTATTCATCGGCTGTCTGCCAGAAGGTTGTAACAGCTATGTATTGTCAATGGCAGTATAATGGCCTTCTTGCGGGCAGCCAAAGAATGATGAAACTACCTCTCTACAGTGTGTGTGCTTCCAATGTTCTTTGAAAATCTTCCTTTCCATTGCCTTTCAGGAAAAATTGTTTTAAACTTGTTTTTACATTTTATTCTAAATTGTCTATTCTTTTCAAAATTAAATTACATAGTTTTTTCCTGAAAGTTCCCTTAAAGCCCCACTGCACTACTTGTAGCTACTTGCTCCCTCTATATATCAAACAATGCCCAAGTTCTTGTTGGTCCCCCATGATCCTCTCTTTCTTATGTTAATTGAGAGCTGAGTTGAGGAGATAACCACCTGTCAGTGACCAGCAGGGTGGTCTAAATGTGTATCTATTTAGTGTATCTATTAAGCCATGTATTCTACATGTAGTATTTGGTCTGGTTTCTTCATCTTCCTTTTCTTAAGTTTGTGTACGATTTTAAAAGTATAGAAAAATTACAAGATATTTAAATCTCGAACCAGAATTCCAAGACTACCTAAAATGTTAAAACTCTTCTCCTGGGGTGGTATTATGTACATTAGGTTACCAGTACCTTTTATGTTTAGTAGCATAACAATGTTAATTGTTGTAACAATTCAAAATTAAGACAAGTCATTGTTTAATGATTGCTAGGCTGACTGTATATAGAGTTCAAAAGTATTTCCAGGGCCTTCTTGCATAAAAAGTTGCGTTTGAATGCAACTAAATAAATTAAACGCAACTTAATTTTCAACCCATCAGGATCGCGTATTTGGGACTTGCGTTTATTTCTTTATTTATCGACATACCGGTATGTACAGTAAAACCTGTATATAAAGACCACTCAAGAGAGACAAGAAAATTGGTCTTTATTGGCAGGTGATCTTCAGGTACAGGTTCCTTTAGTAGTAGTACATTTTTCAGAAATGGGTAAACCGTGGCAATTTAACTCATCATGTGTGAATGAGTTTATCAGCACATGCAATGAAGTGAAAACAAACGATTTGATTTATTAAATTTATTAAATTGTATTTTATTATATCTGAAAAGCCTAGACTATTTGTGTGGTTATTGTTTTGTGGCAATTAGCTAGTCTTAGTCGAGTGTACAGAGTTGAATGTCCTTTTGGCAATGTGGTCGGGTGATGTGAATTATGTGCGATGTCAAATAGCAAGAGCTCTCCCATTTGTTTTGTGTGTGCCCGTTAGCCAAAATATCTTGCTTTCAATCCTGATGACGGAATACAAAAATTCTTAATGGCAGACATTTGAAATGTGTTTGCAAATAATGAACCACAGAAAAACAACCTGTTCTAAATCAGTTACTGTGTGTTCAGTTGTAAAGCAATGGTAATTCTTGATATCTGTTCTCGTCCACTCAATCTAAAAGTCCCTATTGCACTCGGAGAGGACTTAAAGTAGAGTCGCCCGTTTGCTATACTTGGGAGCATACACTTTTGGCAGTCGGGTAAAAATAGAGAAAACAAAATAATTCATGTTGGCGAGTGCATTAGAGAAACATGTACTGCGTAGAGATCAAGTCACAATTTGATAATGAACAAGACATTTTGAGTTCCTTATCTGCTCAACCGAGTGCAGTACATATCACTAATGCACAAGCTTCACACCATCAATTATTTGTTTTACAGAAACAGGTCGGCAATATGAATATAAAGCCAAGAATAAGCAACAAACCCAATCAAAATTTCAATTTTCAATTCAACGTGTCATGGGGGCCAACATTTGCTTTGAATTATTTCACAGTACATGTGTATTAAAACGCAGCCTAAAAGTGTAATGGGCGTCTCAGTGTGTGTATTTCATCGCATTTCAATTATGCACGCGCGAGAGATGCGCACGAGTCCAGCTCGGCCGTGCATTATCACTTTCAGCAGTGGTTTATCACTTATTAACTTCAACTTTCTTGCACAGTAGCAGTGATAGGAAAGAATAATTCATGGTCATGTGGTGTCATTTGACCAATAAGACATTCTAGAACCATGTTTAATTAATAACTAAGATGAGCACATTTCATTAAATCATCAAATTTGACTCTGAACAGAAAAACACGACAAAGTGATAACTAAAAGTTAGCTTGCATTTCAAGACTTGTTTTACTATTTAACCACAAAAAAGAAATTATCACATTTTAATTTTTTTCTTCAACAGGACAATGTCCTCAAAACATACACGGAGCAACACTATACAAAACAAATGAATCTTTTTTTTCTTTTTTGAATTGAACATATTCACTTGGTAACTTTTCATATCTTACACAATGTACAAACTGAAAACTCATAAGATATATGACAACCACTTCTTATATTCAACATCATTTTAAATGACACAAGGAATTAACTGAATTCATTATCTTTTGGCACCTACAAAAACAAAAATGTCCGTAATTACATCAAAATAGGGTCAGACACCGAAATTCAAATCATCGAGCATCATAACTTTTCCTTCACTTTTCACCATTCTGAAACACATTTAAAACTCAAGGAAGCATAAAATGATAATTTCTGCAAAATTAAAACATGACAAAAAATAGTGCAGGTTCTTTCTTTTTCTAATCCATCTCAAATTTGTTCCATTCTAGCAAAATACTCCTCGACCAGGTTCCACAACTTACTGATTAGTTTGTAAGCAATTAAAATCATAGCTCTATAATCATGCCCCTTTGTCATTTTCTAAAAATCAATTCAAAATGTGGTCTGACATAACTTCCCAATCATTCCTTGACCCAAAACCCTCAAATGAAAATCAGCATATTTGATTCAAATGAAAAAGCACAATTTCTAGATTGGAGAAATTACATAGAGGATACCATAGTGGCATAAATCCTTGAATTCATATTTCCTTCAGTACTGTTAGGCAATTAGGTTAGAGGTTTAAAAATGGAATTGAACTCCTTTTGCATGTTATCTTCCAAAAGAAATAGATGTTTTAAAGAATAGGATCATGAACATATATCATTAACATTAAGTTTATTAGGCCCGCTTTGCCTCAAGTGCAAGTAAATCTGATGTTTTACAAACAAAATTCTTTTAAGCACTAAAACGTGCACTCTTCATTATCAAAAAAAATCTGTAAGTGCTGAAGTAGACATCAGGGTTTGGACAACTAATTCTGATTGTCAAATAAGAGACAAGAATCTTAATACATTTGTTTAAATTCAACATTAATATTAAAGGCAATATGGAACTCTCGTGAATACAGTACAATCACTTTACTTGCATCGATATGCAAAGCTCATAACAAAGTAGAAATAGTTGGAGCCTGTACAAAGCTTCTAGCATACACATTGCAACCCTTGGGAGAGAGAGTTACACTCACACACAAAATAAAGCACATTCTCATATTTACAAAATACCAGCTTGTTTGCGCTCCAAGGGAAACCCCCCAAATACTTGTGAATCAACAGAACAAAACAAAGCATGGTCAATCTACAAAACGAATGAGTATGTACAAGATATGCATCAAAATCAACGATTCAAGCATACAACTCTGTGTTATGTACAAATACTGATAACTAGTGTCATATTTAATATCCCTAGTCACTCTGAAAGCAGACTCCAAACTAACCAACCAACAAAACCCTTGGCCATTGGGGCTATGTAATTTCATGTTCATTCTACTGTCATTTTTTTGTCTGTCTCTGCAGAGTAACTGTGGTATATGCGACCTTATATGCATAAAATCATCTACCATAATCAATGTGTCATTTTTGTATTCCCCTTCATAATAGAATGTTTGATATACGTATACGTGATTAGCGAACAAAATTATAATTCACATCATTTCCTCCATATGTATGAAACTTTGACATCTTTTCTTTGTGCTAAACCTCAAGATACATGTATGACACAGATTTAACTGTTCCACACGAACAGACAGGGAAAGGAAAGTATGTATACATGAACAAAATGCTGAACAGTCTGAGATTCAACAAGAAATACAATTTACTTTTACTCAAATAAAACATGGAATGCTTAAAATCCTGCACGGTTTCAACGTAAACATATGAATAATTGCAAACATAATGAGAATATAATACAAGAATTACCATCCCCCCCCCCCCCACAAACAAAATAATAAGGATTTGTAATTTTACACATGTATCAGACATATTTCTTTTACAAGCATTTATGGCACTGTAAAAAAACAAAATTAAGTTCTATATCACAAAAAATATTACAAAACATAAATATATCTACAAACTTTTATACTGATATCACCAGGCACTAATTATATTCATACACACATAGACTATACAACGAAATCGAACATACAAATGCACAGTTAACGTGAAAAACACAATTGTGTGTAACATCATACTTCAATCCACTTTACAAAACACATACAGTGTAATAAAATACTTTCTTTCATCTGTTTTTCATCACAACATGGATCAGGATTCTCTTTTTACAATAAGCAAAATATGAAGCAGAATACATTAATCAATAATATTGTCACTTCATGGTAATGTGTAACAAGTAAACGACTGGAGCACACAAGTCACGTAGTGTAACTGCAACAACAAAAGATTAGCTCCTTCCAATGAATTTCACACAAAAATAAATCTTTTCTCCTTGTCCTTCGTCATGAACAACAAATTCAAAACATTCTGAAGGAGTTCTATAGCGTTTGTATAAAAAGCATTCTCATGATTTTCTTCAATTTCATAATTTGGTCAATGTATAAACCAAGATGCATTTAGAGCATCACTCCCTCCAACCTCCTCAACTATACTCAACTGAAAGTGTAATTACAGAAACATTATTCCCAACACACACACAAAAGCTCGTTCAGATACGAAGCGATCAACGACAGCTGTTTTTTACAATGTTTAAGTGAATGGCAACTGCACATAACAAAGGTGTTCACTGAGCCCTGTGTTGTAAGGTACAGAAATGCAAAGCATACTACCCTTTGCATTATAAGAAAAGGAAAAAAATGCAGCGGTTTTCCATGTCATATCTTAACAAGGCTTAAATCAACAACACCTATATTCACATATTGTATTCCAAGGTTCGATCTCATTTCATCCTCTTTTTCAGCCTATTTGAAACATTTATGATGAAATTTGATACATGCAAGATGCTTGGCAAATATGTCTACATGTGTAATAATAATACCCCACAGGATGTTACAATATAGGACTATATGTGGCTGCACAGGGTTTGAGCATAGCTAGTACAGTAGAGATAGTTACGTGACCGGAAGTCACGCTCCTTAGGTCAAATTCAGTTCCCTTCAATAGAGATTGTATGTGGGAGAGAGTTATTTGGATCTTCATGAATTGACCTTAAAGGGAGGCTTTACTACTGCAGCTAGAAGGGATTAGACCACCCAGAGAGCCATCGAGGTCACTGTGACAGGTGGCTATCTCATTAACTCAGCTCTCATTTAACATAAGAAAAAGAGGATCATGGGGGACCAACAGGCACCGATTTGGGAAGTTTTCTATATAGAGGGAGCAAGTAGCTACAAGTAGGACAGTGTGCCTTTAAAGCATGTGAATGTACCAACTACCCCTCTCAATATGCTATGGTTTGCAGGTACTGTAAGACCAAAGCAATGAATATAGATTGTACGATGGCACATGCTTCAGCCACAAATGCTCCACTACACATTTTTACCACTCGCCAATTCTAACTAGAACCCTGGACACTATACATATCCCATAAACCTAACCGTAACTTAAGCCATTGTAAATGAGGCCTACAAATGCTCTGGTGACAACGGCAATTTATAATACTAATCGATTCCAAACTATTGACTACTAGTCTAGACCCAACACAATACCTCTCCCTAATGCTAACATATATAACTGACCTAACCCAAATTGCAGCCAACACCTACATCTTTGACAAACTAAAGCCTGCAGCAAATGTCATAAAAGCTAATGTCGGATCACCCTGTGCAGTCCCACAAAAGGGAAATGGCATAAGTAAGTGGCCGGTACATTTCAGTAATCAGTAGTCTTTGCACAAAATAACCACTGATTAATCACAACCACAGAAACTATATCTTAACTTCTCATAATACTGGTGGGGAGGGGGTGGGGGTAATCAGCATTTGGATGTAACAGACTAATTTCAGCAATGGACATTATTTTGCAATCCGCAAGCCACTTAAAGCTTGACCACTGTTTGTCCACTGCCTGGCCATTCCAAATCTTGACCTTTTTACTCACTAGAGATCAAAAGTCTGGATTGCCATTGTCTGGAGTATTATGGTATACTTACACTGTAAGTGTGACAAAATTCAACTGTGGTAGTCCGCTGCTAGTTTCAATAGTCGACTACAGCCTGTAAAGAGTTCCTTTTTTATGTATTTTTTTTTAATCTGTCATCACATCAATTTAACAATATGAAGGACCAGTAATATTTTGAGCAATGACAGTGAATAATAATAAAAATAGAAGAACAAACATGAAAAATTGAATGACCAATTATTTGACAGCTGCACCTTTACCTTGAAAACCACTGGAAATGAAGCATGACGTTTAAAAGAGTGAGGTGCAAGGCTACGACATATAGGGGAGAATGTGAATCTATACACATCGGTTACACGTCCGTCTTCAACCCAATTAAAGCTTGACTGCTGCCGATCCATTCCACGCCCTGGTCACCAACGTACAACGTTGCGGCCATCAATCACCCTACAACTTGTTGCTGTTGCTGCCTCTCCAGCTCCTCCACGCTCAGGATCTTCTGCCCGCTGGGGATGGTAGGCGGTATCTGACCCATTGGTTGCTTGAGAAGGTCGGGACCGAACCACTTAGCCAGGTGATTGACAGGGGAGCGTCGGTGATCCATGCCCCCACCCATCTGGGGGAGTGAAGGGTGGTTGTGGTGGTGGCCCATCAGAGGATGCTGAAGGGTGGTGCGACTTGGTTGTTGCGGCTGTTGCTGCTGCTGTTGGGGTTGCTGGGATGCTGGTGTATGCGCGGCCTTGCCGTCTTGATGTTGCTGGTGATGTTGGGAGGGGTTGGTAGCTTGGTGACGTTGCTGCTGCTGCTGCTGGAACAACTCTGTTAATTCAAGCAGTGTAATTTATTCATGTTAATATTCCCTTTTTGTGTAGCATATCATCTCCAGACAGTCATAACTCTATGACCGGTCATTGGTAAGTCCTAATGACTGGTCATTAGTAAAATCATGTTATAAATCATCATTGACTCTATGTGAAAGGGTAGGATTAAACACTATTCTAGCTCTCAGGAGACGATATAACTCTTCTTTATGTAATTACAAAATGCATTAGAAATTCTAATCGGCTTACAGCTCTAGCAGTTATTA
Source organism: Strongylocentrotus droebachiensis (assembly GCA_035222895.1). Lineage (NCBI taxonomy): Eukaryota > Metazoa > Echinodermata > Echinoidea > Camarodonta > Strongylocentrotidae > Strongylocentrotus > Strongylocentrotus droebachiensis. The sequence goes on along the minus strand of JAVYIG010004267.1, from coordinate 32,108 downwards.
CCACAACATCACACCACTTTACATCACCTACTCAGTAACCCAAGACACTCAGAAACTACCACATGCTCTTGTTCACATGATTTTTCCAAAAGTAGTATGGAAACATAGCTTGAGCTTTGATAACCATAAGCAGTGTACATTGCATTTTTAGGGAATAAAACCTGAAGAAACCAATCGAACACCTGGGACAATAAGAAGCAAACGCAAATGAATAGAATATAGACACATGCAATGGACAGAGATTTGAACCCTAAAGCCTTCACATTTTTGTCGCTTAAAACACAGAGCTTGGTGAATACAGGCAAGACCTTTGATGGGCACAGTTGCAATTCATTAACACATTTTAAACTAGATGGAACTTCGACTGCGCGCAGTCAAAAATGATGCCTCCGTCATAGAGCAAGTTTACAAACCAAAACAGAAGAAAGTTTTCAAATTCAAGTTCAATTGTAATCCATTAACAGGTTCTCAGAATATCGTGATTACAAGCGATTTCTCATATACATATATGACCCTTTGACCTCATGACCCTAAAATCTACTCAGTTCATTGGCTCTGCAAGATGTCCTGAGTTAAATGGTAATCTATCTGTCAGTTCTATTTTTGCATACATAATGAGCCCATGACATTTGACCTTTGACCTCATGACCCAAGAATCTACTCGGTTCATTGGCTCTGCAAGATACATACATGATCTAAGTTTGGCAGGAATCCATCAATCTGTTCTAATGATAATGCGATCACAAGCTATTTTTGCATACATTATGAGCCGCATGACCTTTGACCTTGACCTCATGACCCTCAAAATTTAATCAGTTCATCGGCTCTGCAAGTATCATACATGACCTAAGTTTGGCAGGAATCCATCAATCGGTTCTTGAGATAACGTGATCACGAGCTGTTTTTGCATACATAATGAGCCCTGTGACCTTTGACCTCGTGTCCCCAAAATCTAATCAGTTCATCGGCTCTGCAAGATACATACATGACCAAAGTTTGGCAGGAATCCATCAATCGGTTCTTCAGATAACGCGATCACGACCTGTTTTTGCATACATAATGAGCCATGTGACCTTTGACCTTTGACCTTGTGACCCCAAAATCTAATCAGTTCATCGGCTCTGCAAGTATCATACATGACCTAAGTTTGGCAGGAATCCATCAATCGGTTCTTGAGATAACGCGATCACGAGCTGTTTTTGCATACATAATGAGCCCTGTGACCTTTGACCTTTGACCTCGTGACCCCAAAATCTAATCAGTTCATTGGCTCTGCAAGATACATACATGACCAAAGTTTGGCAGGAATATATTAATCGGTTCTTCAGATAACGCGATCACGAGAACGGGACGTACGGACGGACGGACGGACGTACGGACGGACGGACAACCAGAAAACATAATGCCTCCGGCCACTTCGTAACGGAGGCATAAAAAACAGAAGCGGCTTTTTGCGGCAGTTTACCATGTCATATCTGAACACAGAGCTCAGTGAATACACCCAAGACCTTTGTTGGGCACAGTTGACATTCATTTACATGTTACAAAAACAACCAGAAGCAACTTTTTTCGGCGGTTTACCGTGTCATATCTAAAAGAGCCTTAATGTTCAACTGAGAATCACATGAATGAACTATAGTTTAATCATATTTGTGGCTTACACCCAGTAAATAAGATTGATTGATCGATCTGTAATTGAAAAACAAGTCAGAAAAAATCTTGGAATTTTTTCTGACTTGTTTTTCAATTACAGATCGATCAATCGATCTTATTTACTGGGTGTAAGCCACAAATATGTTTAAACTATTGAAATTTCTCCCAGGAAGCATTACATTTATAAAAATGAATGAACTACTGTCCCACACAAGCTTACGCACACAGTATTGCTACTCACCAGCCTGCTGCTGTAGATGGTTCATGTTGGCTTGTTGCTGAGGGTTAGATCCACTCTGCTGCTGCTGCTGCATACCTCTGACAAGGTTGCTCTGATGCTGCTGTTGCTGCTGTAACATCTGCTGTAGATTGTGTTGTCCCATAGCTCGGTTCATGTTCTGTAATTAAAACAAGCATTTTATATACATATTCTTCTTTTCATCAGGCTTCTACACAAGCTAGTAGAGTAAAGAGAAATGCATAAACAGAAGTCACACTCGTTCACAGGTAAAATTCCTGGAGCAACAAAAATAATAATTCCCTCCCATAGTGGTTGTTTGACAGACCTGTTGGAGCTACATGAATACATCTTTCCACAGGCAGTTGAGCTAGATATTGTACCAGTTATTCTGAGATGTAGACTTACTGATCAGTACATTGACATGTAGATGTGGTACCCCCCTTACATTGGGCAGTACAATACTACGTATACATAGGCAACCTAAATGATATATACAGTAGGCTTGCGGTTGCACCATGTGAGAGAGAGGGAGGATCGGAAAGTCCTGAAAATGACTCTCGATAATCTTTCTTTCTTGAGTGTGTGTAGACCTCCCTCTCTCTCACATGGTACAACCGCAAGCCTACTGTATATCTACATCACCATGCAAGCCGATACTTATATGCAGCATCTAAATGATATATACAAGACAATGTAAGGAACGGATTGGCTGACCTGAAGGTTGAACTGTGGTGGCGGTACCCCTCTCATGTTGGGAGGTACCATACCAGGCATCATCATGCCTCTCATCAGGTTGGCTTGCATGGCTGGTGGTAGCATCATAGCAGGGTTCATTGGTACACGGGCTTGCTGTTGCTGCTAGAGGTAGGGAAACAAAATGGTACCATGTACCACGATAAACCTTCGTTCTGCTCATGGACATATTGTGAATAGTGGTTTTCATTTTTAAACAAAATACAGTCAAACCTGCTTTAGTGACCACCTATCTACAAAGACCACACTTGTTGTTTCCCTTGAAAATGGTGTCTGATTGAATCATGTACTAAAGGAACCTGTCTACAAAGGCCACTTTTTGTGTTTCCCTTGGGCGGTCGCTATAGACAGGTTTGACTGTATTTAGCAATGCCCACAAAAAAAAATTGTTCACATGAAGAGATGGTACAGCAAGGGGTAAATGAATGATCAAATGCTACTCAAGTTGACTAAAATGAGTACAGCTAGATTCATTGGGGTCACCAGATCAACAATTCTTATTCATAATAACAAAATACTTGGAGGCAATGGTCAATTATTATGGAGAATACAACATTTGTATAAAGAAAACTTAGGATCAACCGACTGTTTACATACACCAAAGTATCTTTGGACCATCGAGAGCCACAAGGGTTTTCACACACATATCGAGGGGTTAGTGACACAAGGACGTAACTCCATTTTGGCCATTTTGAGAAAAGGTGGTTTATGTGCCACTAAGCACTAGGGCCTTAAAGAGATGGTTCATTGAAATGTGGAAAATGGGCAAATTACACCTCTACAGATTGCTGAGAACATTAACAAAATGAGCAAAGTACTTTTGAAGCCCTCACTGTTGTGAGGAATAAATTAAATGCAATTTTGTTACCCTTTCCTGTAAGGCTGTGCACAACAGTGTAATGAGGTACCCGAGTACACTCCCAGGCTCACAAGCAAATACTCGAATGTTCGGACGCCATGTTTTTTTATAATTTTTTTGAATTTTTTTATTTTTTTTTATTTTTTTTTATTTTTTTTTCTTTTTTTTTTCTTTTTTTGCCACTACCATACCACTCGGCAGTTTCCCAGGTCCCTCGCCAAAAAATCATGCAATTTTACTTTGAGTTGCAGTTGAAGGCGCCGATTTAATAAGAATAATAATAGTAAACAATGCTGTTTTAAAAACCAAAGATGGCAGAATAATCCATTTTCCTCCAAGTCCAAACAGAAATCTGGACATTTGGTCCCAGTTTCTGAAAGTTGAGTTTGACAGTGCATGAGTTGGGAAACATTTTTACCGACGGTACCATGCCAGCGGCCGTCGCTCTCCCTGGCACGGGTAAGCGTGGGCCTGGACATTTCTTTTTTTTTTATTCTTTTTTTTTTATTCTTTTTTTTTGCGGCCGAATATTCGGGTACGAGAAATCGTACCCGAGTACTTGTCAACTGTGCAGGTACTCGAGCATTCGACTACCCGTCGCAGCCTTACTTTCCTGAACCCACTCACTAAGTGAATTGACGGCGTTATTTTACATGCGAAACGATGACGTCACAATATGAACAACCTACATCACACATTCGGGACAATGTTGGATACCCATTGCAATTTTCAGATATGGGTTAACGTTGTTTGTATATTTACCGCCAGTAGTGATATTTCCTCTTTTTTGGCATTTTGAATGAGATACACTGAATAAATGATACTTTCTACAAATGTTTGTTTGATTTTTATATTTTTTTCTGTCACATTTGAAAAATAATCACATATTCTGAGGGCACTTTAGCGTGTATGTGTCTGATTTGGGAAGGCAAAGGACTGTTTGCATGCTGACCTAACGACTCTTTTGGAGTCAAATAGGCGACAAATTTACATAGAATTTTCTAGATATTCATTACAAAAATGTGTGATTAGGCTGATTAATTTACATTTTTGATAAATTAGGTCGTATAGGACCTGATAAACCGAGAGAAACAGATCAGTCCGGTTCGCGATTCACGGCTAGCTCGAGCGCCGGGCTACGGGCTAGGCTGGCTAGCAAGCTGCGCTAGATGTGATGCACGCATATAGAGGTCAGTGTATTGCACACATAGTACATGCACAGAGTACACACGCACAGCTACTAGCTACGGGAAACTTGAACGCTACATCGGCGATATATTCACTCGCTTTTTGGAAGTTATATACCATTTATCTAGACTAACGTCAGATTAAGAACCAAAACCATGCCATGGAGGAGCCTTCTGGAGTATACTCAATTATGTTTTCGTCCATATCCATATTTCCAGGGGATTTTGATGAAGGTAAACAACGTTAGGTATAAATGGGTACGGTACTTGAGAGTCAATGCAATACATGTGAATCGCACGCAAACTGCATCTCGCACCGTCGTCAATCATTTCAGCTGAGCGGCCCGCTGTTCATATTGTGACGTCACTTCAAAAATCAGCTGACTTATGATGTTTTGGGGGCGTCGAGTGGGTTGATTTTTTGTCAAGTTCATTCAACTTTTATAAATTTCGCTCGAATGTACAAGTTACACAAATGTAATGATTTTACTCAGTGTAATTTTTCGATTGCAATGATACCAAATTCAGTCAAGTTTGAAATCAATAAACCATCTCTTTAAAGATGAAGTTGAGTTCTGGTCATGCGATTGCATTATGAAAGAAACGGTGTGGAATCGACCAGAAAAGGTTGATCAAGACTTTGTGTGTATTGCAAGGTTCTTGAATCATCAAAATTATAAGAAATTTGGCCAAGTCTTGGTAAGGTTACAAACACTGTACACAGAAAGATGTATATGGGACTACACGAACACGTGGCGTAAAAATCCCACCCCCGAGTTTTACGATGTTACATGAAATATTTAGAATATAAAGGCATTTGAAGAGCCATGCTTTTCAGGGAACATGTCTTATCATATGTTCTTCCACACTTGCATAATAAGAATGATGACGCTCATAAATTATTTTTCACCTCTTCCCAGAACTCAACCTTGTCTTTAAGTCTATGTTAAGTCTATGTTTCACTAGCTATTGACTTCAATAGGGTGTTGGGTGGAGTTAAGTCTTCGTGTTTCCTGGAAAGCCCACATTTTTCTGAACATTTTGATACAAAAACTCATTTTGGCAAAATATGGAGTTACGTCTTTGTGTCACTGAACCCTCCATATATTCTTCAACACAATATATTACAATAGGGCTCACCTGCTGTTGTGATTGGGGATTCTGCTGCTGCTGAGCTGCTGCTGCTGCTGCTGTCATACGGTTCATGGGGAAACCATGGTGTGACTGAACGTTGGGAGGAGTAGGCGGCTTAGCTGCCCTCTCTGCCATCCTCTGTGCCATGTCAGGCCTCTGCTGCTGGGTGGCACCCAAGCCAGGAGGCACCTGCCTGCCTTGCTGCAGGAAGGCCTGCTGCTGCTGCTGGAGCTGAGCTTCAGAGTGGAAGGCCTTCATTGGACCCCCACCGCCACCACCCTGGATGTGTGGGTTCTTTGCTGCTATTTCAGATTGCTCTGGGGCACTGTGGTTGGGTGGGTCTCTCCTGCCATCCTGCTGGCCAGGAGCGTGGGGGTGGTGAGGACCCATCAGCTGCTGCTGCTGCTGGGGAGTAGGTTGGGGTGGAATGACTTGGGCTTTATTATCCCCATCCAGCTGCTTATTTATCTCTCTCATTTTCTCTCCTCCTCCATGGTTTAGAAGTGCTCCTGAATTAAAAAGTAAAAGACAAAATGAAATCTTAAGCCTCGTTCAAGTGTAAACGAACAATTCTGCTCTTGTTGACAATATCTGTCATCAGCAACTAAATACCTTCACTAGTTAATTTTATCCTCATACAGTCAAGCTTGTGTTAGTGGCCACCTCTATATATAGGCCATCACTGCACAATGGTTACCTATAATGCCTCCCTCTGCAGGAAACATGCTGAAGAACCTGTCTAAAAAGTTCACCTGTCTACAATGGCCTCTTTTTGTGTTTCACTTGGGCAGCCTGGATAGACAGCTTTTACTATACTTTACTTGCAGCCGGCAACACTGTAAACCCTATTATTTTTGCATGATTAATTTTTCGCGCTGAGAGACCCCAAAACATAATTGCAGGGTTCTTAAATTCGCGTTGCAAGCAATTCAGCCCGTTAAAAACACGCTTAAGTCATGCTTATATTTGCGCGAGTTCTGAAATTCGCACTTGCCGATCTTAGCGCAAAATCCGTGAAAATTAATGTACTGCAAATATTTCTACTTTTACAGTATGCAGCAGCAATGCTCTCTGGCATCTTACCTTGGTTATCAGTAGCAGGTTCTTGTAGCGATGGTGCATCCCCCTTGCCTACGCCTTCCCCCGGTCTGCCCTGATTAGCAGCCTTTGCTTCAGCTTTGCTCTCATGCATCTTACGGATCACGGAGGTGGGCATGAAGGCAGCCGCTATTTTACTGGGCGTCTGTTGGATGACGGGAGAAACATACGATTAGAGATCTTGAAGAAAATGGATGATGTGTGTTGTGAAGTACAGGCAAAGATATATAAGACACAGTCGGGGTTGCTTTAGCAATAATCAGTATAGAAAGACCCCTTGCTCATTTATTGTTTAGACTACTGTTTTGTTTTCTATTGATTTGTGTTTCTTATAAAAACCTGTATCAAAGGAACCTCTGTATAAATACCACCTGCCTGCATAGACCAGTTTTGTTGTCTCCTTCGAACACTCTCTAAACATAAATTTGATTGAGTGCCAATGTCACAAGTTCACTGGTCAAATATTCCTAATCTTTTTTGTGTCTGTGTCTGATCACTTTGACTAAATGCATTACCCATCAGTGATAATATGTATCCCTGAAGTCTAACAATTTGATAAAATATTAATATCAATGGTCACTATTCTGCAAGGTATCAGTGTAATGTTTCTGTCATAATATGGTGTGTAACATTTTATCATCCTATTCTCAGATCTAGAAATAAGTCAAAAACATTTAGTTATTGTCAAATGTTTCATGATGTCAAATGAGATGTAGGCCCGAATTCACAAAGGAGGTTCAGATTTAGCCCATGGTTTAAAATAAGCGCAAAATAAGTGCGACACAAGTCAGAGGTCCAATATTAGACGCGCGCAAGGCAAGGTACGCTTATTTTGCACTAATTTTTAAACCATGGGTTATGTAAATGAGGGTTTAAACCGTGGGTTAAATCTAAACCTCCTTTGTGAATTCGAGCCATAGTGTCTACCACATTTCAAACCATACCCTGTGACCGGGTGTTCCAGGAGGAGTGCCCGACGAAGGTCTCGGAGGTTGCTGTTGCTGTTGTCCAGGCTTGTTCTGTTGTGGGTTAGCTTGTTGCCCTGGATGCTGCTGCTGCTGTGGTGTTACCCCAGTGTTTCCAACAACATGTTGGGGTGGCTTCTGAGGCTGTTGCTGCTGAGGATTTGCTTGATTGGCTTGACCAACAGCAGGAGATTTAGCCCTGATGGTAAGAAAAAGATTGAATGATTATTAAATCATCTGCTAATCCTTTGTATACTAGGTCTGAAATAATGCATCTTTATGTCTGTGTAATTTTCTTCTTCTTGTGGGTGTAATTATGTTGCTAGTTTGGAACAATATATCATGCAAAATCAATTAGAATGGTGTAATAATGCAAAATTACACTTATATGAGAACTATTTGACTAAAACAGCAAACTATTGGAAAACAGCCGTTGGGAGTGCCTTAATTTATTAATAATTGCCTACATGCTTACAGCACCACCAAGTCTTATGAAATGTACCCAAATCGAATTTCTAGAGACAAGCTTTATATCATAGTGCTTTTTCTACTGTTTATGTGTTACAAATAATGATATGTAACTACATAGTTCTTGACAATATCTTCAGTTTAAAGAAGACAAAGATTTACTTCATCCCTCAAATACAAGATGAGATATCAGAAACTGATCTTCTAAAATGACTTATAGCAGTGGAGGGGTTGAGAGATGAATAGTCCTGTCTCCATCAGCTCGAGATTGCCAAATAGCCCGCTATTTCTGATTTGGGAAATAATCTGGAAGTTACAAATCGCGTCTTCATCAGCTCGAGACTTGACCTCGAAACTTGAAACTCAACCTCAAGATATTTTGCTCAACGTTCGCGCATAGTGCAAGTCTTTGGGCTGGTGAAGACGCACCGGACGAATAGCGGGTTATTTTGCAAACTAGCCCAAGATATTTTGGGATGATTATCTCGACCAAATATCCCGCTAATTGCAACTTCGGGCTGATGAAGACGCAAACTAACTAGATAATTTGAGATAGTTCAAATAGCAGGATATTTGGCAATCTTGAGCTAATGAGGACAGGCCTAATGTCATACCTGGCAGCCTCCTTGGCCTTGAACTTCTCCTTCTGTACCTCCAGCTGCTTCCTGATAAGAGCCTGCTGCAGGATACCCTGGGTATGCTTAGCCAGCTCCTGGGGCGAGGGGATCCTCTGGGGCACCAGGGGGTTGACCGGAGAGGATCCAGGGGGAGCCAGGGAGTTGGAGGAGCCCAGGAGAGGGGAGGTGGCCAGTCCAGCTGGCCCCAGGGTGGGAGGGGCGATGCCTCCGGGGAGAGGGCTGTGGGACTGGGAGCGGAGGGCCGCTGCCGCTGGCAAGGGAGACTGGCTGCCAGGAATAGCTGCGAGAGAAATCAAATGTGACATTAAATCACCAGCCAAATCAATTACAAATGTTTACAATTCACTATTAATAATTTAGCACATAGACTTGGTTTCGAACCTGGGACCTCATGGTTATGAGACCACTGCTCTACCACCGAGCCATCGCATCTCCTCAAATTGATGTCTTGTCAAAGGGCTTCTTCTCTACGTTTTCTCTACTTCAAACGGATCTTTGCACTTTCAAGATCATCGGAGCTATATTCCATATATTGCAAAATCTCATCGAATCTAACAATTCAATTCACTTTTATTTCGTCCAATAATGACATGGAAATTCATCGTGGGACTTTACACGTTGCGTTTTACATTAAAATCATGTATAAAAAGACATCAAAAGCATGACATTAAAATATGAAATCGTTCGTAAAAGACTTACGAACAGGAGAATGCATACGAGGCATAGACTGGAGCAGGGCCTGCGTGAGCATGTCCCTGGGGGAGGCAGCCCGGTTGATAGCAGAAGCAGCGTTACCTGGAACTAGCTGGGCTTCCTTGTTTGCCTGGGCCATGAGAGCAGCTGCAAAGGGTGGGTTGGCCATGGCATGACGGAGGATGGTGAAGACTGCCTCCTGGTTGGGCGGTACGGGGCTAGCACGCTGCCTCTGGAGAGGGTCAGATGGGAAGAAACGAGAGGCATGTTAAAGGGATCCAGTAACTTTGTCTCAGATTCCAAAACAAAATCCTAGATTTAGCTCATGCTGCAATGATAATTATAAACCTTTAGGTCAGTCAGGAACTCCATGACTTTCACAAGCCGATCGCCTGTATGAATATCAAGATATTTATGATTGGAAATCTAAACCAATTTTGCGTTTTCCTAGCGGTTTTCATAACAGTAGTCTAATGGGGAAAACGAGTATGGTAAAACCGGTCACCCCAAAAGTTTTACTTTTTTGAGGCACTTCTTAATCATTTTAAAGCGCAATTTTTTTAGGGCTCCAATATTACACCATATCACAGACACTGATAACACATAGGGCCGTGCGTCTCAGATTTAACATTGTTAAATGATGCCTTTAAAACATCCATGGATATAGTTATCTAGTAATGTCAATTTGCAAAGATTACTTATAGAAAAATCTCATTAATTCATTGTCAAAGAAATAAGATACCAGGTACTTGTAAACATAATGGTGAAGAGTGCAAGGTCAACTTCATTTGACATTTAAAAACATGTTAATCAGCTGAATATTTATACATGCACAAATGGGACCATCAATGTTTGAAAGTCCTGTGGATATTTGGGGTCATATGTGACGGGAGATATCTAAGAAATGATCTAATATGATGACAATTAAATATTGACGGGGGGGGGGGGGAGTTTCACAGAACTTGTCATCAGTGACAAATGACCATTTATTATGTTATAAGCTAGTAGTGTAATCCTTGCTTCTGCTTGGTTATCAGCAGATTTGTCACTGATTTTGGTCATTTGTCATTGAAAAAAGGCTTTGTGAAACCGCTCCAAGTACTTACAGCCAGTTGATGTTGGTGATGCATCTGATACTGCCTGACAAGTGCAGCCATCTGCTCAGGATTCTGCCTCATCAGTGCTTGCATCTGCTCCACGTTGGCTGGCAGACCCGGCCTGGGAGGCAAGCCGGGAGCCTGCTGGTGGTGGGCTGGCTGCTGCTGCTGCTGCACCCCTAAGGGGTGGTGAGGAGGACCACCGGTAGGGATGGCAGCTGTAGGTGCGGTAGGTGGGGCGTGGTTCTTGAAGAGGGTGGCCATCACCTCCTGGTTGACTGGAGACGGTCCCCTGCATAGGAAAGTGGAGATCAATGTCTTGAGAATGCTTTATTGCATTTCATCCCACTCACAATGTCGCATAGAAACTGATGCTACCTTTAATGCATTTTTATCATTGGTATAAAATCTTGGGAACTTTTTTCAATCCCCAAAATATTAACCTGTACAATAATAAAAAAATTAAAAAAAATAAGTTGAATGTATACTACAGGTTTATACTAAAATGTTCCCCTACTTATCAAATATCACAACAGTATCGTCATTACCTTCGGCGTCGTCATCATCATCATCACTCTCATCATCATCACCACCACCACCTTTAAAATCATTTTAATTAACTAGCATTTGCAAAAATTGCATAACTCTTACGCTTGTTCATACACACACATTTACAAATACAAACAGGAGGTAAGACTGACCGGTTATCCGGCAGGTTGAGAATAGGTCCTTCCCTGGGTGGATGCGGACCCCCAGGATGATGGGGTTGGACATGTCTGGCCATGAGACCCGGTGGTAATGGAGACACGCCTCTCCCTGCCTGCTGCTGCTGCTGCTGCCCCTGCATGTGCTGCTGTGAGAGAGGGTGATGGGGTGGCAGCTGCTGCTGAGCCTGGGGATGGGGATGGGGTTGCCTGGCTGCTTCTCGAGGGTGCTCGGATGCCTTCATCATCATCGTAACCTTCTCCATAGGCGAGGGAACACCAGGGGCGTGGCCATGATGGGTGCGGCTAGGGGGCGGGGATGCAGTGCGCAGACCGAGCCCAGGATGAGGCGGTTTGGGGGAGGATGATCGCTCTTCTCTTTTCTGATGTGGAGGTTAATAATGAATAACTGTAAGCATTAGCAGGAAAATACATTACTTCATACTTCATGTGTTCAAAATTCCCCTTTTAACAATCGGATGAAAGGTACAGAAGACAAAAGGATCTACAAAGTGAATGAATTGGGTTTTATCACAATTATAACACAAACACCATAGGTACAATAATTAGTAAAGTTGATTTATAACTTGTGACCTAATTAATAACATTGGTTTGGAATGTGCCCTACCTTATATCTTCCTATGAAATTTAATTTATAATTTTGTATTTAATGAGGATATCCACTTGAAATACGAGAGACCTACTCCTCACCTCTGGGCCCCCAAGGCCTCCTCCTGCCTTCATACTTGCAATGAAGCTGTTGAATGCTGACTGGTCACCCTTTGGAGGTGAGCCAGCGCGCCCCTGCTGTGCACCTGCTCCAAACAGCATCTGATGGGATATGACCCCACCACCACCAACACCGCCAGGATGGGCCATGTTAGATGGGATACTAGTGGGACCACTCCTTGAGTGGGCAGGGCTGTTCCCTCCTGCCGGGCTTTGATTGAGGGTGGTCTTCTTCAAGTCTGCCTCAATCTCGGCTAGACTCTTAGCCTGGCCTGCCATCACTGTAAAATGAGAAATAAATTTAAAACTTAAGTTGGAGAAGGAGGAGTACACTTAGCGTCCATTAAAAGCCTTGTGATCACATGACAGGAATGTTGTCCTTACTAAATTCATAACAAAACACCATGCAACTAAAAATGTAATTTCATCATGTATGGATTGGTATCAAAAGGTATTCTAAACAATTTTATGGCTTATGGCTCATGTTGCATATGTTCCTCTCCTGTATTTGCTTATTCAATTTATTCAAGATCACTAATAATGGAATGCACTAATCACCAGAAACTGTTATGGTCAAGAGTTTCTTTATAGTCCAACATCTCTACCAACATTTCTCAGTTTACTAGGATGTACTTGACTAGGATGTGTTGTATACTTTCTGGGCCCCGTCTTACAAAGAGTTGCGATTGATCCAAATCAATCTTAAGTCCTCCAATCAATCGCAAGTTTGCAGTCTCCTATCTCTTATGTACATAGTTGCGATTCATATCAATCGGAAATAGGCTGCAATCGATATCAACTCTTTGTAAGACAGAGCCCTGGTGCATGATACATACTATTGTGAGAACCTCCTCCTCCCGCTCGGATGCCACCAGGATGGGCTGTGTGAGATGGGGTACCAGGACCACTCCCAGAGTGGGCGGGGCTGTCCCCTCCTGAAGGGCTTTGATGGACCGAAGCCTTCTTCATGTCTGCTTCAATCTCAGCTAAACTCTTGGCCTGTCCTGCCCTCACTGCCAATGAAATGTGTTCATAAAGAAATGAGTTGCAATGTAATCATAATGGTAATGACAACAACAACAATGACGGTAACAATTACAATAGTGAAAGTGACGCTAATTGTCACTGGCCATAGGAAGTTTGGAAAGTTTTCCTCACGGACAGTCCATTAGTGGTCTGAGGTAAGTTAATCAAAAATCCCAGAGTTTGCGTAGGCCAGAGCATCAGACTTCATCAACCAAATTTCGGTCCTACTCCACCCCAGCTAATGGTCATGGGAACAATAATCTTAATGAAATGCATAGATAAATAGATATACAAGTTCAACGAGGATCTAAATATTCCAATTCATCTTCACTTGTATTCATCCTGAACTTGCATTTAAAACAAATCGAGTTACAACAACAAAAACAGCGTAGACATGCATCACCACATTCCACAAATTCTGTATAGACTCAATCTGTTACTTTTTGATGGTTTAAAGTTTCCTTGGGTAAATATTCCAAATACATTCAGAGCACTGTGCAATATGACAGAGGACCTACTGAGTTCCTTATCTTCAGAAGATAATAGTCAAACCTGAATACGAAGACCGTTCAAGAAAGAAAGCAAAGTGGTCTTTCTAGGAAGGTGGTCTAAACAGTTTTCTGATTACGTTTCAATATGAATCAATGTTCTAGGGAAATTTACAAATACACTCTTTGCAGACAGGTGGTCTTTCTATACAGGTGATCACTAAACCATGTTTGACTGCACTGAATACAAAGACCATTCAAGAAAGAAAGCAAAGTGGTCTTTCTAGGAAGGTGGTCTAAACAGTTTTTTTAATTTGTTTCAATATGAATCGCTATTCTAGGGAAATTTACAAATACATTCTTTACAGACAGGTGGTCTTTCTATACAGGTGATCACTAAACCATGTTTGACTGCAATGAATACAAAGACCGTTCAAAAAGTTTTCTGAATACGTTTGAATATGAATCACTGTTAAAGGGAAATTCACAAATACAGTCTTTACAGACAGGTGGTCTTTCTATACAGGTGATCACTAAACTATGTTTGACTGCACTCACATTTCTGCTTGACTACAGTTTTCCGGTAGTCCTCGTCCCCGTTCTTCTGGGGCTGTGGCTGGGGCATGGAGGCTGAGTTTGAAGCCTCGTTATGTTGCTTGCTCTTCTGCATCATGCCCAACAGTGCCATCTGGGTGCTCATAGATACCCCCTCGGCCGGCTTAATCGGGGTGAACAGACGCTCCCCCATCATCATGTTAGGACTCCGTCTACCTATTAACTCTGTGGTAGAGGAATGACCAGAGCATAGATTATACACAATATTTTTGTATTTTCAGGACTATTTAAAGCAAAGCTTATCACATAACTCTGTCTGAATTAATTTGGCTCTATAGGGGTGAAGAGATAATAGATACCCCTTCAGCCGGCTCCAATGTAATACTGATGGTGATGTATAAATACTGTCTTTGTAGAACCTTGTCACAAGCCAAATGAGGAAAAGTCTGTATGTCAAATAAAATGGATTTCAAAACATGAGACGGACGATCCTTTTCCTTTTCTCAACAGATCCCTCTTTTTCCATTCTCTTCTCTATGACTTCTTCCCCAGCTTGTCCCTTTTCTTTTCTCCTTTTCTCTGTTTACTTCATCATTAAAAATTTGTAACGTTTATCATCGTTTTGAAGTGCACCAGTTGAACAATTCATCTTCATTTCTAATTTTAACTTTTGTTTCTCGTCAATACTACTGGTGCATTCATTGGATAATTTTAAATAATTTTGAACAACGGAACTATGTAATCTTTGTTTGCATTAGTCTTTGGACAGGTTTTACAAGGAATTTCCTTACAAGAAACAGAAATGAAAGAATAAATGAATGAAGGAACAATGCCAGCTACTTACGTTCAAGCCCCGAATGGTAGAGCTCCAGTTCAGGATCATGGGGAGAGGATCGACGGCTGTTACTGCGACTTGTACCACTGCTATCTGTACGGGTCCTCTGGGTGTTGAAGAGATGACTGAAGCGGCTCTTTCCCGGGACTGCCTCTCCTTCATCTGGGTTAGGTATCTGGGGCTGCGCAGTGAGAAGAATAAAAATGTGGCTATATACAGCACTCTGAAGGATTGCACAACACATTCTCTGCTGACAATTGCTCTGTGTTAATAGACCAGTTCTCAGTTGGCACATGTCCCAAATGACCCTGAATATCCACAGACCTTTAAAACATGGAGAGGTCCCACTTTGTACATTTTGAAATAATCACTCCTACAGAGATGGAGGTGCTACATAAATAGCCTTTGTTTCCCCTTTTCAAAGAATACTTCCACATGTGTATCATGGAGTGCACTGCTTGTGCATAAATGAATAATGATTACATAACTTTCATGAGCATGTATCCAGTATTTTGTCTCTGTGTATTAGACAATTTGGTGTGCAATGACCTTTAACTATGAATATGCTTATTTCCTACAATAAACAAACATCAAATTTTCACCCTGGACCAAACACTAACCCTAAACCTGATCATAAACTCAACGTTAAACCCTAATGCAACAATAACAATAGCGCTACCCCTAATCATATATCTTTGATAAAATACAGCCCAGAGCAACCGTTGCCACAGCATATGTCGGGACACCCTAAAAAGACACATAATAATGGGTTTTCATGGGGGATTTGACACCGTTCGACTATTCAAAAACTAACAGGTGTTATCAGTTATTACAAGCTCACTAAATCTACCACCTGCAGAAGAACCACCCCAAGGAAACTTTCATCATCATAAATTCAAAAGCAAATAAGTTTTAAAGACATACCAGCATGTTCTCCAGCTTGAAGAAGTCATTGACATCAAAGTCCTTGCCAGAGGTAGCCCCACTGGTGTTGTTGCCACTCTCATGAGAGACTTCCGGTGAACTGGAGCTGGCCGTCTCCATGCTGCCATTCCTATCAGCAACCGACGGACCTGTACAAAAAATCAGAAGGACAATACAGTCACAGTGAAACCTGTTTACAAAGACTGGGGAGAAAGTGAGCACTGAGCAAAGAAGGAAAAAGAAGGATTCGGGGGGGGGGGGGGGGGGAATGGCATTTAACAATATTCCCTCTTTTGAGTAAGAAAATTTGGGGAAAATAGGGAAAATAAGGGAAAAATCAGGAAAATATGGGTAAAATCGGGAAGTTCAAAAAATTGGTGAGAAAAATAAATAAATCAGGAAACCAGTTTAAATCAGGTAATTATCAGGCCTGCAAAGACCACTCAGTTTTTCTCTCAGTAAAAGTTCCTTGTAAATTCACACTTTCCTAAGAACACTGTTCACAGAAGACATGTGCTGATTACAGGCAACTGGTCTTTATAAACAGGTCTGCCTGTATTCTAGAAATAACATACATGGATGGCTAAAGAACTGTTGCATTTGAAAGCACTTGAAGCTCATCTTCAAAGCAAAACATCCAGTATTCAACAGATTCAAAATTTCAAAAACTAATGTTTGTGACCAAAAACAAATATTGTTAAGAAGGGGAGAAGGCCAGAAATTGTCCCACTGAATAAGATTTTGGGAGTTCCAACAGCCCTCAAATCCCATGCAAAGGGGAGAGAGTGGAGGGTAATCAGATACATGTAGAAAACATTTCCAGACATTACCTTTTTTTCATTCCCCTTTCCTATTTCCATATTTTTTCTTCTTTTGATACATATATCTGTATATTTTTCTCTTCTTTTCTTTTCTTTTAAAATCTACCAATGATATTGACCCTTAGATTCTCGATGGAAGAAAGATGCCCCTGTATAAAAGAATATTTTGACCCTGATTCACTGAATGGTTATGTTACTTACGCCTGCCTTTGACTTCTTGTTCACCGCCACTGTCTTCTTCATGTTCATTGAAGCCATGAAGAGCGATGGTATCTGATTGGCTGGTAGGACCTACAGTGAACCACTCGGGAGTCTCCTCATTACGACGACGATAGTCTGGGTACGGAAAATATAGTGTACATCAGTGGATTCAACAGAGTATGAACAATGAAAATCCTATGTACAACATAGAAATGACTTTGATCCCTTCTGCTTCTTCAGTGGTGCAATATTTGCATCAACATTTGCTACAGTAAAAAAAATCTTTTAACAATTTCGGGGGCTACTTTTCAAGCTTGCTTGCAGGAAAATTACACTCTTTCTTTTGTTTTGCATTGAACTCTATGCAATTTTCCTGATTTGCTACACGTTTCCTCTTGGCAAAGGGGGATTCGGGATTGAGTCGGAATAGGGATTTGGGATGGGTTTAGGGTTAGGTGAGGTTGGGACTTGGGTTAAGGATAGAGGCTTGTTCAAATATTACGCGATAAACCACCCCTAAAAAATTGCCACGTTTTTCTAACATGTAAATTGAATGAAACTGCGCACAACGAGGGACTTGCACAAATTTTAATGAGCTATGTGCTTAAAGATTCAGGAATGTTGAACGTATTACACTTAACGTCATATTAAAAAATGCCAGGGTTTTCCATCCGCATATCTGAACGAGCCTTTAGTCTTAGGTGAAGGGTTGAATTCTAGATTGACCTTGGAAATTTGACCCGTGTGTGAGCAATTGAATGCAGAGCAAGTTGCGAATTTGCTTCTACAGTTATTAGAATACCTTGCATTTAAGCATCTTAACTTCATTTCACATTCAGTTCTCCAGGTAAAAGTACCATGCACAGGCCACAGCAATGGATGGATCTTTATACAATTTCTAGCATATAAGTGCTTTATCATTTTACCTTACAACAATATGCTTTACCTCCCAGTAGAGGTACCATACACAAGCCGCAGCAACAGCAATGTCTGGATTCTACATTAGTACAACAATGTATTTCATAAATCACTTTTTGGTTTACAATTCAAAATGATATCCAGTATGCCACCTTATATTTGGGCAAAGCCCAATGTCTTTCACTCACTTTGTCTATTGAAATATCTGCTGAAACCTTGACGGTTGCCTCCTCTTTCCATATCCCTGTAGTCTCGATCTCTATCCCTGTCCCGGTCCAAATCTCTGTCTCTGGGCCTGTTCCTGATCCACTCCCTATCCACATCGTGGTCTCTATCACGGTCCCGGTCCCGGTCTCGATCACGATCACGATCCCTGTCACGCAGAATCTCACGCTCGTTGCTGCTGCTTTCCACCACGGGAGGACGGTTCCTTGTGATGATGCGGCCACTTCCAGGGCGGGTGATGGTGCGTATAGGACGATCGTGTTCTTTGCTCTCTGTGGGACTGTGGTTGTGATGCCGTTCAGATGATGCATGCCCTGATGGTGGTTGGAATGCTATTTGGCAACCGAGACCAAAGCTTCGGCGCTGAGGACTCAGAACTATGCCATCTTTCTCATCAAGGATCCTTTCTTTTGCATCTGCAAAAGAAGAACAACAGACAGATTTATAGAAAACGATCCGTTCACAGCTCTTTTTAATTTAATTTTTATTTTATGTTTAATTTTGTGGGGGGGGGGAGTGAGATTGCCAGCCTTTTTTGTGCTTAGTACAGCAAAACCATTTTTCCCCTTCTGATCGGTGCGCATACCTGCCAACCTGAGACAAGAGAAATTAGGAGTAAATTTGTCTGGATGGACTACAAGGTCGCGAACCACCGAAGGATTGGGGTAGTAGCCCGTAGATTGGGGGGGGGGGGGGGCAGAGATGCCAACCCTATAGGATGGCTGTCAGTAACATTTACCATATTTGTCCGTAACAAATGGGGGTCTTTCCGTAACGCAAGACACCGCAGCATAATTTTCGCGCAAAACGTACACAAACACCCAATCACTCTTACTGCATTTCGAACCTACCATATTCAAGTCCAAAATAAAGATGTGCATAAAAACGTTTTTAAAAATCTGTTTCCAGTCAAAGGATCTCCTTCTCGGGTACTCGCTCTTTTGAGTGAATCCATGATAATATTCAGGAAGAAAACACCTCGTTCAAGCGTCGAATGGCAAATTCAAATCCACAGTCAAATGGCAGAGCTCGTATTCTACACACGCACACGTACACTCACCAGTACCACAGACACACCATACAGCCCAGGCCGCTAGGCCCGGCGGCGTTCATGAACAACAACACACCGTATACCGCACTGCACTTGCAATGCGCCCGCTGAATCACCGAAGTCTTCGCTACTATATTGCGGGCGCCATGCGCACGATCATCTACCCCCATGCTCCCCTCAAAAGGCACGAACGCACGTAGCATACGTAGCGGCCGTGTTGTTTTGGAATTAAACAAGATGGCGGCGGACGGACCATGTGCGCGAAAGTGTCTATCCAGTGTAGTCAAATTCAGTGAACCTATGAGTGAATGTGTGCGACATGCAGCGCTGTGTGCGGAGGCTATGTGATAAGGCGGCATTCGCTATATAAAGTACTTATGTTTATCGTTTCCCCGTAAGGCGTGATCTGGTTATCAGTGCTGTGTTTATGCTTAAGTCTTATGCAACAGTCGTTTGTTTTAAAAATATTTTAAAATTACAAAAAACCGGAGTTTTGAGGCATGCAATCGGAATTCGGAGTGGGTATGAAAAAAGCGGAGTAACTCCGCCTAAATCGGAGTGGTTGGCAGGTATGGGTGCGGACTCACCATCAAAGCATGATAACCATTCATTTTACCTATATTTCTGACCCATAAATCTCTACTATTCCTCAATATGACACATGCATTTAAAGGTAAAGACCAGTAATGGTCATGCGATTGCATTGTGAAAGAAACGTTGTGGAATCGATCAGAAAAGGTTGATCATCTAGCATCTAGCATCTGCAAGGTTCTGGAATCATCAAAATGATAAGAAATTTGGCCCATTCTTCGTAAAGTTACAAGCACTATACACAGAAAGATGTATATGGGACTACCCTATCTCTCTCACCAGACCATGAGAGAAATAAATTTACCAAATATATGAATTAGTAGGCGGTTTCCCGGCAAATTTTTTATCATCATGTATTAGTCAAAACATATTCTTTCACATGATTGGTAATGAGAGCTTCCATTTCATTTTTTGAAATTGGGGTGTTGCCAATACTGGTCTTTACCTTTAACTTATTGTTCAGACAAAATAAGAGTGCAGACGACCAGAACTCCAGAGTAAAATTTTCGAAATTATATCATTACACCTCACAGTCAAACCCATCCCAGATCACTCACAACTTGCCATACTTACCAGAGTACTTCTTGCGAAGAGGTTCTTTTGGGTTCTCATACAGATTCAATGGAGAAGGCCCTCTTGACCTCCGTCCTGAGAAAGATGCATGCCACAGTTCTGGCTCCCATACCCCTTTCTCACTGTTAAAACAAGAACACATGTATAATGCTTGAAAACTTTCTACCTATTTTTTTTATTTCCAGCAAAATGCTTGAACTAAAAACTATTATGGTACATGTACAACAAATCTAAATCATAAATATGACAAGTCATTGTTAAAGGCCCACTGCACTACTTGTAGCTACTTGCGCCCTCTATATAACAAACCATACCTAATCGGTGACCATTGGTCCCCCATGATCCTCTTTTTCTTATGTTAACTGAGAGCTGAGTTGATGAGATAACCACCTGTCCAGTGACCTTGCAGGGCAGTCTAATCTCTCTTGTAAACTATGGCAGATACGCTTTAAAAGACTTTGCAAAGGTAGCTACATTCATGGGTATTTCATGCACAAGCACCAATCAAACCTGTTCATTATGCACGATATTAATCACATATACCATGCACTGAGAAGCTCTAGTTGAAATTATGGATGGAGGTGGCAGGAATAGCACTATTTCTGTCGCCGAGGAATCCATAATTTCACTAGTGGCTTGAAATAGTGCATGATATATTTTTTTTATATTTTTCAAACTAACATTCATAAAAATAATAATAATAATAATGATAATAATTTCTGTAACCGAAGAATCCATAATTTCACTAGTGGCTTGAAATAGTGCATGATACCGATATCACATTGATCTTGATCCTTTGCATATATATGACGTCATCATCATCATGAGAGCTAGTTGGGCAGTATATGATCTGATGCCCTTCACGCTCTCAGATGAAGATGATATGTCAAGGAGAAATTCATCTCGTAAACTTACGCGCAAAATTCATTGAGTAAACAAGCTGGCTTCTTCCTTGATGCAGGAGTGTTACGAAGATCCCACAATGCTTCCTGAGAATCAAAGCACATCATTAGAAAATTAATGTAAGTGATTTATTTTTTAAAAGCTTATATCCAGTGATGTAGAAGTTGAGTTCTGGTCATGTGATTACATTGTGAAATAAACGGTGTGGAATCAATCAGAAAAAGTTGATCATGTAGCATATAGTATTGGTGTGTACTGCAAGGTTCTGGGCCCCGTCTTACAAAGAGTTGATATCAATCGCTACTTATTTGCGATTGATATCGATCGCAACTATGTACATAAGAGATAGGAGACTGCAAACTTGCGATTGCTTGGAGGAGTTACAATTGATTTGGATCAATCGTAAATCTTTGTAAGACGGGACCCTGGAGTCATCAAAATGATAAGAAATTTGGCTCAGTCTTGGTAAAGTAACAAGCACTGTACAGAGAAAGATGTATATGGGACTGCACAAACGTGTGGCATAAAAATCGGACCTCATTTTTAAGCCATTACTTGTCATATTTAGAATATAAGAGCCATACTTTTGGTATTTATTAATCTCAGCAAACATCTTTTCTCTGATGTTCTTCCACACTTGCAAAATAACAATGATAACGCAAACAAATTTTGTTCACCTCTCCCAAGAACTCAACCTTCTCTTTAAACTTGACTACCGTAAACTATTGACCTGAAATATCCTACATTCACAGTTAAACATAAAATGAGTTGACAGTGTAATGTCCATGTGATTATGAATAATGTTCTCTTAACCTTAACAAAGATCATATAAGAAAATAATAGCAATGAGATTAATAAATACCAAACTAGGGCAAAATTGGTGGCAACAAATGTATGAAATGAATACCCCCCCCCCCCCAACAACAAAAAAAGAACAGAACAGTTCAAAATCCTAAATGGGAGTGGTTACAAAAGAACGTTTTTTGAAAAATTCATGGTGAATCATCAAATACAATTTATTCCAATGGTCAGACACAACCAAATTACTACAAACTGATAATTAATTTATGATGAAGTCTGCATGTATGCTGATTTACTGTTATCAAATGCAAGTACTTTGGTCTACATTGTCCAAAGTTTTTTCTAAATACTCTACAAGTCTCTACTCCGGTCGTTATTTACAGGCCCTTTATTTTCTGTCCAAAAGCAAAGTCCATTTAGACTACATTCTAAACAGAGAAAGTATTTTTTATTTTCTTATTTTCTTCCTTCCGAGCTGCTGTACATGTATTTATGTTCAATCAAAATTACTCCAATTTGGACAAGAAGGCAACAGGCTATTAAGTCTTGTCGTATAACGACTCATATTTCCTGTAGATTCCGGAAGTGGGGATGTGGAAAATTATGAAGCCACACTTTGTAGGGTTTGAAAACTTACCCCAGAATATTGCAATTTGTTGTTCTTCTTGTGAAGTTCTGAAGGCTTGCCATCATCTTTCACTGTTCCGCCTGGCTCCTCCTCTTTCACTCCTTCTCCTACTCCTCCCCCTTCTACTCCTCCTCCTCCACCTCCCTCTTCTTCCTTCTCATTGGTCATCCTCGCAACCTTAAAACACAATCAAATCGATATCCTTGTAAGCATAAATAATCGTCTCCCAGAAAATTCATCTTCAAGACAGCAGTGTGATCGCATTTGTTTTATCATTTATTTATTGCAACAAACAGGTTGGATTTCAAATACAAAATAATACACAGCCATACAAAAAACTGGTGGTTTTACACTATAAATACCTGTAGTTATTATACAATCTTACATTAAAGAGTAAACAATGTGTGGAACATAAATAAATGAATGGTTATGGCTGCTACAATCAAATCATTACACAGCATATCAGCATTAATTTACAACTTAATCAGTATTATGCTAGAATAAATGCATAAGACTTATGGCTCAGTAACTGTAAGTCCTACATGAATGAGAATATGAACATATTTGTCATTATCATTTGTCATGATGTTGCATGTTTGTATTGCTTGACTGACAAACATGTGAATGCTGAGTATAATGCACAGTGCACTGGACATTCAACTGTGGATAAATTAGGGCTGAATGGGCTTATTGCAGGTTTTCCTGGTTTCCATGACCACCAGATATATTATGTATGATATTATGTAGTTCTATATTACAAGCCTTATCTAAATAAAACATGTACAGTACCGTGTACGCCATTTCGCCCTTGATCATCTCTTTCCTCCCTGGCATGTTCTTGAGCTTTTACTTTGATGTTTCTATATGAACCTTTTTTTCAAGGCCATGCAAAAGTACTTTTTAGATTGAATCTGTCTCTGTGATAAATTTGTCACAATGTGGTAAAATGTCATTTTAACATTATGAAGCTAGACCATAAAAATAACTAGACATGCAAATGAAACAAATATGATGATTTTGCGAATTTTTTCTGAAGGTCGCAAAGCACAAGCAGCACAAGAAAAGTAGAAGCTGGTAAAGGCCATGAGTTGAGTCAAAATGGTCCGAAGGCCCTTTAAGATGAGATATTTCTAGTTGTACTTAAAAAAATGTGCATTTCAATAAAGCATGCTTGATTCTTGTTGAAATGGTAATTCAATTCCTCAAGACTCATTTTATTCAAAAGAACACACAAAAAAGGGTGAAATACTTCATGTATTGGAAACTTACGATCCCTAGATAAATGTATTATAAAAACCTTCATTGAGTTCATACCTATACTTTTTCATAGAACATTCATCATCTCATATTGGCAATATATACAAATTGATTGCAACAAAACAAGCAGAAAGGTTTTGAAAATAGCAATTCACTTGAATGTATTTTGATTTGAAATGCTGACTGATCTATACCAACAGAATATTTGCTGATGTACATGTAACTGACAAGAGAGGATAAACATGTACATACATGTATGTATCCGCAATTAAAAATGTTGTTATGATTTGAACACACACAATATCTCAGTTTCAAGTTTGAAGAGAGCAGACTGCAAAATGATGGAGCAGAAACAACATCCTCTGTCCACTTCATGGTTTTCAAGCTAAGAAGTCATGTGAACTCCAACTGACTGGCTTTGTCACTGACCTCTTGAACAACACGGAGGACAACAATAAGACGAACATAGTAATCACTGACTTCCAAAAAAACTTTAAAAAGGTTGGTCACCAAAGGCTTCTAAAGAAGATGAAATACTATGGTGTGAGAGCCTGAGAGGCCACAACATTGACTGAATGTCCAGTTTTCTCTCCAACAGTAAGCAGCAAGTTGTCCCAGATGGTCACACGTCATCCACAGTAGAGGTCCAGTCAGGCATGCCTCAAGGGTCAGTACTCGGACCCTGCCTCTTCCTTTTCTACATAAATGACTTGCCAAACCAACTTTCAACGAAAGACAGACTCTTCGCCGATGACACAGTTCTGTACCATACCATCCAGACTAGTACCTGGGGATGCTACAGCAGGATCTAGATCAGCTTTGTGGGTGGTCAAGCAAGTGGATGATGGCACTTAATTCAAAGCAATGCCCGGTCATAACTGTCTCCAGGAAGAAGACCAAGTATGTCCATTAGTATCCCCTCAATGGAGAAATCTTTGAGTCTGTGTCAGCTGCCAAATACATTGGCATTACTCTCACTGCTGACCTCAATTGGACACAGCATGTATCTGCCACCAGAAAGAAGGCAAATAACACCCTAGCCCTAGCCCTTCTTAGAAGGAACCTGCATGTCAACCCCACTCAGCTAAAGACTACTGCATAACAGGCTCTCATTCGCCCTCTTCTTGAGTACGGGAGTGCTGTCTGGGATCCACACACCATCAGATGTCTAAACCAGTTGGAGATGGTCCAGAGCCGAGCATCAAGATATGTTCTCAACCGCTATCATCATACATGTAGCTTCTCTGATATGCTGAGTCAACTTGGATGGACTACCCTCCAGAAGAGAAGAGAAGAGAGCATCAACGTCTCACCTTACTGTACAAGATGCACTACTCTCTGGTTGACTTTGACATCCAACCGGCAACAGTCGTAAGACCTACAAGATCGTCTTGCCCTTACCGTTTTCATGTCATGCAGTCACGAACAGAGAAACATATTCACTCCTTCTTTCCTCACACTGTCCGACAGTGGAACGCCCTCCCTAGTACTCTAGCCGAACACAAATGCCTAGTTCGGATGTTTGGCAGAAAAATGTAATTTTGTTGTCGCCACACACATGCACTTAAAAATGTACATCCGCAAGAATCTTCAGCAGTGAAGGAGGCAGATTATCTTGAAGAAGAAGAGACTACACAAAAAGAAGAAAAAGAAGATTGGAACAGCCTTCAGCTAACAACTAGGCTTATGCTAGAACAAAAGCTTCAGTCTCTGATATCGATGTTTGTTCTGTAGAGATGTCAGGCCCCCTGACCGCCTCTATACAGAGACTATACAGAGGCTCAGTGATCAGTACTGAAAGCATTAAGTGGGGTATTTTAGGGGAAAGAAGTTTATGTGTATTTTATATGAAAAATTGAATAAAATATTTGAGAACAAAATTATTACAATTACTGAATTAGTGATAGCAATTACACCTCTTAGATGTGAGTACATTTAGTAGAAAATATGAGTTCCGACGAGTATGCAGGAAATAGGGATGAATGGATGAACATTGCTCTTGCAGATATGCATAGACTCTATGGTTTAAGTTACATGTACATTGAGACTGACAATAAGTTAAATAACTCAACAAGTCGTTAAATTTTCATTCAAAATGTGATTTAACCTGCGTGCAGTGCATATTCACTAATGCACTCGCAAATATTGATCATTAATACATTTCTGGTATTTCAAAAAGAAATGTGAAAAGGACAGACTTATTTCTTCTCAGAATCGTCAGAAATCATCTCACACTGAGTCAGACTCACAGGCCCGAATTCACAAAGGAGGTTTGTCGACAAACCTAGGTTTATGTGCGTCATATGACGCGTTTCAATGTGTTTCAGACAAACCCTGGTCTGAAACGCATCCATATGATGCACATAAACCTAGGTTTGTCTACAATTACAAACCTCCTTTGTGAATTTGGGTCACTCACTCACTCACTCAGTCTCAACAAAACTTCCAAGACATTTTCGAGGATCACACTCACCGACATGTCCAATGCACACAAAGCTCATTAAGATGTCTTTAACTTCATACAATTTTCTCACATGGACAGGGAATAACTTAAAATCACAATACGACAGTCTATTCGCTGTATTTATAACATTTTTAAAAGACACGTAGCTGGCCTACATTATTGCACATCGCATCTCCGCTCATTCCATGCACTGAGCTGCGGCGACGCACACAACGCATTTCGTACATACTCACACGGCACATTCAAACATGTGTAGAAAGAAGAATCGAATGCATAATTTACCTTCACAATACAGGCGCTGTGCGACCTGCACTGCGGAAGGCCTGCTTGGCTGCCTTTTCTTCAAAAACTTGGCTAGTTCTTCACGGAGCACAGCCCCACGACCGCGGAGAAAATGTCAGAATAAAACTGCAAATCGAAAACTTTTCAAATGGTCAAAAATGCTATGACAGACAAAACATAAGAACATATGCGAAAGGTCAACTGTGTGAAAAACGGCGACAGAGAGCGAGCTCACACAAACAATCCGCTACAAATCGAGAGTCATTTAAATGAGTACCCGGATGTAAACAACGCGATATGGGGCCCCCTTACTTTGTACTTGTGCGAAATGTGAGAGCTCGATCGAGAAGGGCGACAGACACCATATGAATATAAAGGTTTGAAAGAAAATGGGGCTATATGTAACTTTGTAAGGTTATAATTTGTGTGTTAATAGTTGCCCCACCAAGCTTTCTAACCGTCCGCCAAATAAATTACCTTCTCTCTCATGGTCCATTTAATTACTTTAATTGCATTTTCTTTTAAACTTTCCAGTTGACCAGTGACCAGTTTAGCACAAATTGTCTACAAATTCATATACTAAAGTATATTCATATATTATATGCAATTTATTTTCAATAACCAGTTTAGCACAAATTGTCTACAAATTCATATACTAAAGTATATTCATATATATGCAATTTATTTTCAATAATCATCCCTCAAAGTAGGATCCTCTGGCTTCAATCAGAGGTACTTTATTAAAGTGCCCGTTCCCTTTTTCATCTTTGGTAGGCTTCATTTTGACATGTGCTCCTTTTCCTTCGACAAATTTCAATTTTCCTTTACAATAAGTGTTTCATTCTCATAACGTGCCCTTTGAGTAAGTGCCCCTTTTCAGGTACGAGAAGTACTCCTCATTTTCACTATTGAAAAGTGCCTCCTTCACCTCTGATAATTGCCCTATTCACTTTGAGAGGTGCCCCTTTTAATCTGACAAGTGCTCCTTTTCTTTCCGAGAAGTGCCCTTCCCCGTTTAATAACTACCTCTTTAACTTAGATAAGCTTACCTTTTATTTTCACATGTGCACCTTTTTCCTTATAAATGCCCCCATTAACAATTTTTAGCTCCTTCCCCTTCTCATAAATATTCCTTTTCACTTATGAAAAGTGTCCTTTTTCATTCTCATAAGAGCCCCTTAATTTTCATCTCTTGTAAATGACCTTTTTAGGTACGAGAAGACACTCCTTTCCACTTCATATAAATGCCCCCTTCACTTCCAATAATTGCCCGTGTTCAAATCTGAGAGATCCTCATTTTACTTTGACAATTAGTGCCCTTTCCATCCTGATAAGTGCTATTTTCATTTCTGATGAGTGCCCCTTTTCACCTCTAATAACTGCCCCTTTGATTTAGACACGTGTTTCTTTTCCTTTCTAATAAATTATCTTTTTCCTTCTTATTAGTGCCCCCTTCCCCCTCTCACAATTACCCCTTTTCATCTTTGATAAGTGCCCCGTTTATTTTAACATGTATCTCGTTTTCGCTTTAATGAGAGCCACTTCCCCTTTCTCATAAAGCTCCCCTATCACTTCCCATAAATGCCCTATTAAAATATGATCGATGCCCTTTTTTTTAAACAATAAATTTTCCTTTATTATAAGTGCCCCTTTTCAGGTGAGATAAGCGTCCTTTTTCACCCCTAATAATTTATCTTTTAACAAGAATACTTGCCCCTTTTCCTTTCTTATATAAGAGACCTATACCCTTTCATAAATGCCCGGCCTTTTTACTTTTTATAAATGCTCTTATGAAAATATGATGGGTGCCTCTTTTCCGTCGACAAATGCCCATTTCCCATTCTCATAAGTACCCTTTCTCACCCCTGGTGAGTGCCTCTAGTCTTTTCAGGTGTAAGAAGTGCCCCGTTTTCACCTCTGATAATTACCCTTTATACTTTGACACGTACTCTTTTTCTTTGCATGCTAGTAAGTGATTCTATTGCCTCGCGATATATATATTTTTTTTTTGGGGGGGGGGGTGATGTGGGCTTGAACAAAAATGAGGTATAAAAAATAGCCTACTCATTATATTATTAACTTGAAGAAAATTACATTTTTAGTGGATGTTAAATATATTTTATGAATATATTATGGAAGAGTATACCATATGATTTAAAAGCAAAACGATCTAGAAATGCTTTTCGGAAGGTGTTATTGACTAAATAAAAGTTAAGACTTCTTGAAATGGCGAACGAAATCTCAGATTAGAGAATTTCTAAAAAAAGATCATCACATTATAAAATTATCTATTTTAGTTTGTTTTGGTTCTGATACGGAAATCGACATACATTTGACTTACATGTATATATTTAGTAAGGAATATTTCTAAATGACCGTTCGGTTTCCTTGTTTAATTACTTTCATTATATAGTTTATGAAATATATGTTTAATAAATTATAGTACCAAAAATTCTTGCCAAAGACGAAACCAGACTCGAACAGCAATTGTAAAACAACATCTTTTTCATGTGTAATGTTATTTATCTTGTGTTATATTTTATGTAATCATGATACATTATGTTTTACTTGTTCTTATTATTGTTAATAAACTCAAATTCAAACTCAATAAGTACATTATATGTTTTGTCGCTTATACTACTATATCGTGAATAAATTCAATTTATTTCAAATTCCACTCCCCCCCCCCCCCCCCCCCCTAGAACCGCTGCTGTGCATGCAATAAATCATGTTGATATAGTGAAGGAAATGAAAAATAAAAAGGTTATGGATGATATTAAACTGTCAAATATTTTTAAGAATTGGCAGGAGGGGTATTAATATATGTACGAGTATTGAAAGACAAAGACAAAACAAAATAGAAAGAAAAAAAGAAGCAATTAATGAAGATGAATATGGCCGATAGAGAATTCATTTAACGTTTGAAAACTCTTTCCTTTCCTCGATCTCCATTGTTTTTGTAATTTCGCCCGCCCACCCCCCCCCCCCCTCTCTCTCTCATCTTCTTAGCCCCCATTTATGTCAATTAAAATAAGACATTTATCAAAACTTGTTTTGCTCATTTTATGTCATTACGATGGTGTTCTTTCATCTCGAGTCTTTTATTAAATATATTTAATATTGTCATGTTCTTTATCACTGATTTTTTTCTTATTACCGTGAATTCATCTCCACTCAAATCAAATCAATTCAAAAGGTAAACCACTAAAAGGAACAAAAATCTAGATGCAGGAAAGGTAGATTGGCTGATGAACAGACAGAGGAACAGATCGGGGATGCTTCTTGACAGACCGAATGTTGGATATATTATTATCTCAGGCTTCCAAGTGGTACACTGTACAATAAATCAATGTATTTAAAACCATTGCAGTACCTGGATGACAGATCAGTATTGTTTTTGTATTGCTCCAGTCGATACAATATTACTTGATGTTTCGAGTCAAATTTTGTTATTTCACTAGTCAGCCTGATATAGATAATAATAATAACATTGGCTATGGTTTGTTTTTGTGTGATATTATATAAATATCGCTCTCGCTATGAAAAATATATTCTTGTATCACACTCAAAGCCATCCAATATTATATAAATATGCACCACAAATAGCACTCAGTTATTACTTTGTTGAATAGCAGAACAAATTTATTTATCATATTTTCAACAGAATGATATTTATGAAAGCAATACATAAAACAAAATTACAACATTTTATTTCAAAAAAGTGATCTCATTGGCAGTTTTTATATCAAACGTAGAATAATATATCAGCTACATGTATTTTTCTTTCATAATCATTCAGTCATTTATACATTAACAATTATTGCAAGTTGCAAGTAGGAAGCACATTCTCCTTTATAAAACATTTTTGACGTTGTCTCTTTAATAATTTCATGGTCATTTATATAAAATAAAATTTCAAGAAATGATCATGAAATTAAACTACAAGTACAAAACCCATGAAGACACCCTCAATCTTATATCAACAGTGCATAATGTTATAATATTGATCAGTCTCTCTCTCTCTCTAACCCTCTTATTATATTTTTCACTCCTTCCCTCCCCCTATTGCACATAATGTAACGTAATAATAACGATAAAATTGTAATAACATTAATAAAACCATTATTTTCTCTACAACATACATGTACCAACTGTCTACAGAGAAGGAACAGCAAATATTGATGAACATATCCATTCATTAAAAAAAAACCCTGATAGAGAAATCTTACAGAGGTAATGTCATAGTATAACGTAAATACAAATACACTTCCATGTACTGTTGCTATAAGCCCTTTGTTTTGGTTAAACTCTAGACAATGATGATATGACTTGTAGAGCAAAACAAATAATGATGTAACCAAGTCCGATAGTCATACATGTACTTCAAAAGTTTTTGCCCATCAGGACATCTTCAGTAATTTATCTGTGAGACAGATAATGTCATTTCAACAAACATTGTGATATCTATACTTTAAAAACATATATATATTATATATATCTCCTAAACCATGATTACAGTGGAACCTCATTATAAAGAGCTCTGATATTCAATTCAATTCATCTTTATTCAACGATATAAAAGAAAATAGTACAATGCAATAAAACATATTGACATAATCAAATTTTTTATCGTCATGTATTAGTCAAAACACATTCTTTCACATGATTGGTAATAAGAGATTCCATTTCATGTAAAATTAACATATCGAGGTATCTGTTATAACAAGGTTATTTTGCTGGTCCTGGCTCTATATATTCTTCTGTTTTTTACCCTGATATAACGAGGTAATTTCCTTGGTCCCAAGGACCTCGTATAACCAGTTTACACTGTACCTACAATGTGGAATGTGGATATCGATGTTAAGAGTACATGATGCACATGTAGATATACCATATCGTGTTTCACTCAGAATTATGTAAATACATGCATAAGTGTATGAGGTTCATCAAGATTTGTATAGAAATGTATGATTTGAAGGCCAGATCAATCTGATAGCATAACACCTCTAACCCTGACCCTAACTATGGCAGATTCCGCATAGCAGTATGCATTGGTTTTTGTGTACTACACAAATGGCAAGTGTGGGTGAAAAAATAGGTTACATGACACAGAGCTCCTAAACATACTTATTTATCTGTGTATCAAAAGATACAAAAATGTATACTTCAAACAAAATCCTGCATAATATGCATAAATGAGCCTTAACTCTAACCCTTTATGTTGCAGGATATTTTTCAGTTAAGTAGATAACATGATTACTATGGTTTTATCAACTCAGGTGGTCTTTTTAATAAAAGTGTATTCTTATCGTTTTAGTGGACAATATACACTGAGGAGCAAAGTTG